>PQWD01007473.1:0-195289 GCA_019425675.1 Leucinodes orbonalis
TCCTTTTATTGAACCCTACATTTAAAATTCATACATTTTCCTAAAACATTATAACCGCTAACGATATTTCTTATATTTAATCTTTTGGATAGTAAATCTTTTGATATAACCATCACTCAGTTATTTTACCATCGGCCCCCAAGGAATTTGTATAGCATTCCGCAATTCGGATGCCAAAACACGATCTCCACTTGTTAACACCCTTTTACTGTCAACGGATCCCACTAGAAAATATTGACATACAACTTTAGTGAAACGCCTGTGAAGGTTTTTGTTTTTGTCGTTTAATATTTTTTACTGTACTTAATTGAAATGTTATCATATCACATAGTTATTATGGATAAAATATATAAAAGCATTACTGATACTGATGTAAACGTGCTAGTAGCAGAATTGGATACAATAGACAAGTGGTCTTAAAACACATTCTCCAAATTAAAAATCAAGAGGTTCTTTTTTACAAAATGTTTGTTCTATAATAACATCCCTAGAACTTCGTTCAAATCAAAATACTTCAGTAGATATCAAAGAGAAACAAATCTCCTTCTGTATCAATGTACTTGCGCAGATTACACCATCTAAAGTCCATATATCCTGCGCTTCCCTCGCAACTTTTATTCGCAACATCGCGAATTTGGGGCGTAATTATACTTCATCCCTAAAATAAAGCGAGACGTTTGTGCCGCAATTCATCTCTTTGTAGACATTAAAACAGAGTGCGGCGCTGCATCCAGATGTCACGTTGGATCAAGTAGTAGACAAATACCGTCTCATACGTAGGTTTTGAGTGGCTTTTTGATATGGTTCTGTGTAATTTGAGTTGAGGTAAACAGTAACCGCTGAGCTTTGAGTTGCTTTTGCCTTTTCGTACGGCTTAAAATGAATTTGAACTAATATTCTTGGAAGCCATTACAAAAATGAATAAGTCTTTAAACATTCGTAATATTTTTTTTGTTTAAACTCGTTGTGTATTTTAGGGTACAGGTTTTTTTGAGTAATAATCTAGTTATGACCTAAATTGCTATTTTTCTTAAAGCTATTTTTGTAACGTATATGTTATTATAGCACTATATAAACAAAAATATTTGTGTATTAGTAAAGAAGTAACCACTCCTATACTCGAATCCATTACAAAAAAATCGTTCTGTGTATACGTGTTTTGTTCACGCTTTTTATGTTTTATATTACATATTTTTTATTTTATTTTTCCTTTTTGTTTTTTTATGTACTTATCTATGTACCTGTAATCTGAGTGTGTGGTCAATAAATATTTTTCTTACTTTCTTTTATGTTCGCCCAGTTTTCAAAAGTGTCCGGAGTCCTGATTAATTTTAAAGCTCCGTATTAAAATATCGCGTCACTCCCAGAGTAAGCTTTAATACAGATACACCTCCGACACGTCGGCTCACAGCGGGCAAACACTACAATCCTCACAAACCACTATAAGTTGCTTTAATTTTGATGCCCGTTAACATTTCAACTTTCCATTTAACGTTTAATATCACACCCTGTTTATGTTTGCGAGGCAGCCATTTTGTTAGGGCTGTATAATTTTATAGCGTAAGACATCAAAGGCACGAAAAACCTTGACCTTGATAATCGTCTAAATAATACGTCTCGAATACTTCTACCGTAGATTGTAGTTATGAAATACTTGTGGAATGAAAACATGCATGGATTATAAACTATTTTGTCATCCAATAGTTCAATTATACCTATCTTAATAATATAATGTGTATAAAACCGGACTTAAAATATATTTTCTAACATATCTGTGTAAGTGATTCATACTTACGCGTATATAGAAACGTAGAAGTATAATAAGTATGTATGTTTGTATATTTTGTTCAAGTATTCACAATGCAAGCAATGAACAAACATGTAAAAATTTTTAAACACGACCCGATTACACTAAAGTGTCAAAAGGTTTCTCATGAAATAATTTCAAATATATTTTATTCCTATTACCGTAATTAAAAAAACACTCGTAAAACCTGAAAGACGGTAGAACGATAATAATGTATGCATAAAATAATTTGTTTTTTGTCAGCAACCCTACCTTCAGCCACAAAAGTTCGTTAACTTGGCAATGTTTGCTTTCGTCATGTTTGAGCAAGCCCGCTAATTAAGTGCGGCGTTTTAAAAGCACGCACTGTGGTTATGGGGCTGAAAGAGAAACAGAAATACACCGGCATCAAGTTTAAACGTTACTGGAGAGGTAACGTCTCAACGTACATTTCACTGTTGGCTGGACAACTTGAATACAGCTCAAGGTTGCTTTTTCGCAAGGAAATAAATAGGTGAAAATAGGTACTTTCGGTTTTTTTTTAAATAGGCTCGCAATAATTCTTGTTGCAATTTGTATGGGTGTTTAGCTTTTGTTCTAAAGTGCATTGTGTTTACGTCGTTTCACGCCAGTCATCTGTTAGGGTCGTGGTATCTCTTCACTTGAGTCATTCGTGCCAAAGAATGGCACTTCCACACTTAAGAATCCCCATTTCCCTTTAATGAATCTTGGGGACTAAAATTGATGTCATTAGAGACGCACGTATAAAAATTGCTCAAGCAGACAATCGGCGACTTCTCAACAAAGTCACTTCTGCGAACTTTTAAGAACTAGTCACTGAATAAACATATAGTACGCGACAATTCGACATGGCAATCGGGGTATGACATGAGGCGCGGGGGAACAGACACCCCGCACACCGCACATCAGCCACGCTCGCCTTAGTATTAGTGTTGCACGAGCCCATATCAACCGAGTTTATCGATTTCGATACCGCTCACGTTGTTTTTTGTTGTTTTAAAATAACTTCGGTAGCTTCCTCGTCATGAAAATTTATGAAGTAATACTTGTTTTGCAATCAAAAGGTCAATTTTAGTATGGTCATAAGTGCTTTTACTACAACAGTTTGAATATACCTGATTCATTTTTATTTTACTAATTATAAACCTAATTAAATTGTCGTTGCTCTTATTTTCTTACATGGAAAGAATGTCAATGTTAACAAACTACCTAGTTAGTGAAGCTACAACACTAGGAAATTGCCATCTGAACTTGTCGCGTATTTATTATACTTATATTTTATTCGTATTATAGAAATAAACTCTCAATTAAGAGTATATTTCTCATTTTCGGTTTACTGACGATTTGTCATCGTCAGTAAAAAGTCTTCATAAGAGTGCTCAGAAGAGCTTGCTGAGATGTTAAACAGCCTAAATGAATCTTCCCGATGAGTTGGGCTTGGCATAAAATTGGACAAATGGAAAGACCATTTCCAATGACCATTTCCAGTGTATATTTTGTTGCAGAGCCAACGACGGAAATAATTGGCGGGCCTGACCTCTACATCGATCGAGGCAGCACCATAAATTTGACCTGCGTGGTCCTTTATTCACCCGAACCGCCGGCGTACATATTTTGGAACCACAACGATGCTGTAAGTTCAATCATAAGATCTTACGAAAATTTCTCTATGATCTAAGATGTATAAGTACTGTATAAGTTATTTTAAATTGGAAATTTATTTTAGTAAATACCATTTATATCCCTCCACAAAGATCTTCTTAAATCATATCCATGATTGATGTATCAGGAACGTTGCCCGTTACTCTAGTCTAATCCGTCTGGATCTTGTCACCTTTTTAAAACTATAAAACTTGGACAAATGTCATTGAATCACTCCGCCAAAGTGTTTCAGTGTGCAAATAAATGTTTTATCTGTCTACTTATAAGATCTTCCTATATCAATATGTAAAATGTCCCTCTCTTGTTAAAACGCAAATGCTCCCTTACTACAAAGTTGACAGGGATACGATAACTTACCATATTTATGATTTCTTAACAGATAATAAGCTACGATTCTCCCAGAGGGGGAGTTTCTGTGGTGACAGAGAAAGGGGAGACAACCACCTCATTCCTTCTCCCAGCAAGCTAGACCTTCGGATTCTGGGACTTACCAGTGCAACCCAAGCAACGCTCAGTCAAAAAGCGTGGTTGTACATGTGCTCAATGGTGAGTATGTTAGCATTAAATGATCATAAGTTTTTTATAAATACTAGAATCATTAAAAAATCATGCAAAACCTAGTATACACTAGGTTACTGCAGATTTACTAAGCTACAAACGTTATTTGGCGCATCATTAATTTAACTATTACTAATAAGTAATAAAAAACATGACAGTAGTCAGACTTCATCGCATCGATTCTTTTCTCTACATGTTAAAAACACACTTAATGAAACTTATCAATAAAATTGAAAACGCTTTCCATTTTCTAATAAGATTTCTTCGAAAATACACGTTTAAAACTAAAAAAAAAACATTTTTGATGATATAAGAGATAACTCACCAAATCATTTAAAGCACTTGACAGCATTATTCGTTAAAGGCATCCCAATCTGCTTGATAAACGACCTTCGTGAGATAGCGAAAAGAAAATACATTTTTAAAAATCCCAGGAAAGAATAAAATTTCGGGATAAAGGCTATTATCATTAAAACAACGGTAGTCATAAATCAGGAAAATGAAACGTTTGCCGTAAATGGTCGCGTTAATAATATTTTATTAGCGGCAACAGTAATTAGTTGCGAATAAAAGGAGACAAAAAATGTTGTCTCTTGGCAGATGTATTTTTACCATGAATGAATATAGATGATTTCATAAAGGAAAAAGTTCTAAAGAATTGGGTTTAATTTTAAGATACACAAAAAACCCACTGAAGAGTAGGTTTTTTATTTTGTTACTATTTTGTTACACGAAACAGTAACTTTAATGTTCGTATAACAAACGAGAATATACTTAGTAACCCGCCTCAGAAACTTTGTGTACTTTAAAACTAACTTTACTTAATTGCAAATTATGCGTTTGCATCTCTTTTGATCTTGCACGGTAAAAAGTTTACAACTAAATATTTAGATAGAGCAAGTTTATTTTGCATAATCTTAAAAGTTTTAGTGTTTTTGTCGAGAGCAGTTTTAATTTTTGCCAAAGAAGCAAATTCGATCTTTCCTTTGTCAGGTGAGTACCCGGCGGCGATGCAGCGAGGAGGGCAAGCGTTCGCGCCGACGTCACCAGCACACTGCCTCGTGCTGGTTGCTTGCCTTTTTATCACGCTCTCTTGACACATACCGAGAATCACGACTATGTAAATACCAGAATTTTATCCAAATTAGCTGTCTACATGGCCGATTGTGCTGCAACCCAATCTTCACTCCTTCGAAGCGCACAAACGTTCATGTAAACAGCCTAATAAAAAATACTCGCTATTTTATAGTATGGGTTGTGTTATGTAAAATATAAATTTAATAAATCCCTGAGCAAGTAGCTGATATGCTTGTTACGAATAGTATTTGTAATCTGTATATAGTGTACTATAAAAAAACTATGTGTGTTTTTTGTATTATTTTTATTTAACTTATTGTAGAATGGTCACTTGGGTTCTCTTACTGCAAATTTCAAAAGTCCTTTGAGAGTTGTTAAAGTTGTACTTGTAGTGAATTAAGGCAACATAGACGAAATTGTGTTGAAAAAAATGGGCTAGAAATAAAAAATGATTTTGCACGAATATGAATAAATATCAGAAATTATATTGTTAAAATATTAGAAATCGAAACTAAAAAGTGTTTTAAGCCTTTCGAGAGAAATATAGTGACACAGGAATGTATAAGCAGCTGACAATACTACGATAAAACACAAATGTTAGAGAAAGGACTGTACATAACCTAAATTAAAATAAAGATATACGAATCATTCTACCTAGCTTTACTGTATCTGTTTCAAGATAAGTGTAAATTGTAAGTAAGTATTTAGTTACTAAAACAGTGGATTTAAAAGATGTTGTAAATATTTTGCATTAAGGACTTGGTTAAACAGGTTTAAGGATTAAACATTATAAAAAAGGTACTGTTTTCTGAACCAATGGTATTGTTTACTAGAAATTCTCTGGAAGAACGCATTGTAATCAAGGTAAAAATACAGCGAAACCCTTTGAATGTTTTGTATTTTTATCGTATATCACTCGTAGTCAGCAATGTAAAACCTGTTAATGAAGTCTTTCCTGTAATTAAATCTTATATACAAAATAGATAACATGTAATAATAAGCATTTAATTAGTAACGAAGAATATAAATTTTACAGGTTAGTTAGAAAAGAATTCTAATTTGGATTTAACGGTTGTTTGTACTTTAATATTCTTCCCCTGTTGCATGTTCCTTCCAGTTTGTGAATACTCAAAAGTTTTCTAAACTGTTTGCAATCCTTTGATTTTCCTGTATAATGCCGTTGCGTCATATATAATTATTTTTGTAAAAAGCGAAATTTCTAACCAAAAAAAATGTATTGTCATTCCCCGTCCCAATACATATTTAAAAGCTCATCTGAAAATGATTGAGATAATCTAAAGTGCTTTCTTGACAGATGCTGTCGTTAAAAAAAAGCTAAGTTGTATTTTTTTTGTATTTATTCTTACGTAGATGTACATAAACACGCTGTCCACGAGTATTTCGTTAAAATATTCATTGTAATATAAATATATGGAACAATGGAATCTTTCACCGGCGTGTTTATCTTGTATTAAGATATTGAATGACAGATCTCGATTAATATAACCAGTTATTATTATGTCAAAAGTTTATTATTGTATACAAGTAACAATAGTATTAAAACTTGTTGTATGTATAACGATACCAGGTGATGCGGAACACCGCAAGATATAAATTACATGTGTAATAAACATTATAAAGAAAAAATAAAGTTTTAAAAAAATAAATTGCGTTTTCCTAAAGGGGCTCACAATATTTATGAGATGCGATGTTTCGAGCAAAACAAAATATGCAAGTAATATCGTGTCTAAAGAGAGGGGAAAGAATTATAGATTCATATTGCCAGAGAAAGTTTTTGTTTACATACAAAAATAAGAGCAAATGTTTACTGGGAAGTGAGAAAAATGAGGGTTCGAGTTTCGACCCTGGCTTCGTCTTATGAATATCTAATCGCACTGAACAGAGATGAGAGATGTCTTCCCTAATTTGTGACGACTTATTTACGTGCTACATCGGCCATGTTTTGTAAAGCAAAACTCGTTCGCCGAATTAAATTCTGATTCAAGACGATGGGCGGCCTATTTCCATCTCGGCGGGGAATATTGAAATATTTTAGGGAAATCCGCAATTTCAGTTAGAATGAGGCCGAAGTATAAAATATTTACTTATTTCAATTTGTGAACTTCAAAGAAATTTAGAGAAAAATCTCATTTATTAAATAGTCGTCCACTTGGCGCTCCAATAATATATCAAAAATGTTTCGTACAATTGTTCAAAATTTAATATTTGCCAAAGCTTTAAATAAGTAAAGTCTTTCGATGTAAAGGTAAACCTGGTGTAGGTTAAGAAACAGTTATACGGGAAAGTAAACAATTTTAAGAGTTCAGAAATAAATATAGTATATTATTTCATAATCAAACAAACAAGTAAACCAGTCAATCGACCAGTTGTCAACCAATTTTCTTTTTTCAATACACCCGACCGTACCTATTCCAATTGATATTCTAACTTTCGTATCCAATTTACCTTAGTCTGTGTCAAACCTTTGGTGACACAAAATTGGGTCGCACCAATTCCGAAATGAAGAAAAATCCTACAATAAAAAAAAATTGTGCACAAACAGAACGTGTTTTAATTCGACGTAACGAAATTTTGTGTAATCGGCGCGGTGGCAACGTCACAAAACGGCGGGGTGGCGCTTGTGGTCTATGCCGCTAATGTTACGGCTTACACGTCAGCTGCCTTACTTAAACTTGTACATTTTATCATTATTGAATCTAATATTTTCGGCACGCACGTATAACGTGAGCACCTAAATTACAGAACAGCACACGATGTGGAAGGGGCGAGAAATACGTCCGTCAAAATCGAGGGTTGCTTCTTTCAAGTAATCATCAAACAATGCTGTCTAGTATGCATAGTAATGTTGTGCAGACAGCCAATGCTGAATAATGTTATTAAATGCTTTAGATAATCCGAAATAATTGGCGTACATAATAATCAATAACTCATATTTTTTATATAAGTAGGTACGTACGAGAAAGTAAAGCAAAAGAATGAGATCTTGCCGAAACCACTATTAAAAAGAAATCTTACAAAGTTATTTTTTTGATTACTTATAATATAGTACCAACCGTAATAGTTTATTTGAAGTACATAAAAATAAAAGTTATATATTGTATTCATATAGGCCTCGACTGCATAGGGTCTGGTACATTCGATTGATGATTGCACAAGTCAAGCTATTATCGCAATGGTTGCCTTCTGATGGGAGATAAAAAAAATATTATTTTGAGTCCTTCCATGCTTTGGAAGGCGCCTTTCCCCAGTTCTAATTGAAAAGAGTACTACAAACTGTAACCCATATAGGAAGCTGCCATCATCCTATAATTACATTAACAAAGACCATCGGACCCATAAGGTTGTTTAGTGAATCTGACTCCAGACTCGGTTTGCTTATTCATGAAATTAGCTACATTCAAGATTGATCAGCACTAGCATTAAAACATTTTCTACTATTATTTCGCTTGCTGTTTTTCATATCAGCCAACCCTAACAGTAGGATTGCTCGGCACCGTCTGCTCACGCGATCATCCCTCGTAAAACAGGGAAATGCAATGGGAAAACTTTATTGGAAGATAAATGTATTTGATACTAGTGATGGATTTTTAATATAGCCCAGCTTTACTGACAAGCAAAACAGGCTTGATGGATGTAGCGAAGATTATAGTCTAAGCGTCAGAGATCGTATTTGCTTGAAGCCGTAAATTTCGTTTGCAAATTGATTTCTGATGTTTATTAGTGGTTACAGTTTACTTATAGACAAAAAGGATTTTCAATTCTGCAGGTATGTTATGTATGTTTAATACTTGATAGACAGGGCATATAACTAGACTCTTATTTTCTGGACAAAGAAGACTAAGAAATAAGCTTACAATTCTTTTTTATAAATATGACTACCATTTATTACTAATTGTAAAAAAAATATTACGATAAATTAAATAATAGAAAAAAGCCCTTGCTTAGTTTCTTGGTGATTTTTTTCTGAGTTTAAGGTGTAGGTAATTGTTGCGATGTCGGCTACTACACCGATCAGTTTTAGGAAATGTCCCAATCACCATAGAAGCATACCATATTAAAATCATGTTAATTGTATGATAGATATCAAAGGCAAGAGTGAAGAACGCGTCTCGGCAAGCGTAGCGTAGGACGCCTTCCGGCCCGATGGACCAACGACTTGCGAAAGGTCGCTGGTGGATGCTGGAAGCGGAGGACCGGGATATCTGGCGCTAAATGGGGGAGGCCTTTGACCAGCAGTGGACTGCGAAAGGTTGAATAGGTACAAAGGCAATCACATAAATCACACCCAGAACCCAGAATTTCGGACCATCCCAATTGGTTGATATTTTCCAAACGTACGAACGCTTTGGGAAGACCGGGCTAATATAACAAACCCCGTTCACTTTCGGCCGAACCTATTTCCTTTGCTCACGAGCCACGTTTTACATAACAGAAAATTGGCCTGCGTGACTTGCGATACCAACTGAGGGCTCGTCCATCCAAGATGGTCTAGTATCGCAAGGTATAGGTAATTTATCAAGCTATAAGAAGTATTAAGCAAAAATATGCTCAATGACATAGCTTTTCATATTACGTTTACCAATAATAAAAACAATATTTAGAGTATTGCTAATCACACGTTTATTTAAAATGCAAACTACCGCAACTAAATAAAAATAATACACTTTCGTATTACTCTTAGTAATTATTAATATTATATGTCATGCTTTTATGAAAGATAGTATTTTTTATTTAGTGATTATTTATTTACTGCACCCTTCTCTCATTTAATTGGTTAACAGTATTGCAAAATAAAATGTTCGAATGAAATGTGTTCCTATCAATAACTTCCAAGCGTTGATTTTGACGCTCGACTAAATAAGTCTGAAATAACCCCTTTTAGCGCCCCGATGTTAAATTGGATTGATTAACTAGATTCGAAGCAGGAAATCGGTTTTTGTATAAAATGTAATTCTTGTTTTAATGAATTCTGTGAATCTTTATTAAATATTTGTAAGATGCTACATATATTTGATTTTAATGAAACTGCTGTTTATTTTATACGTTTACTATACTGCCTTTCCATGTTAAAATAATATACATTATTAAAAAGAAACTAATTTTGGAGTAACAAATATGAAATGGAAAGTGAATTCCCAGTTTCAAATTCAATGTAGCAAGGAAATTTTAATAATACCTACCTACCCAAGTGTTCCTTATGAATTTATAGCATTGAAAATGTATCTATTTAAACAAAACAGTGACGTATCGTTACTACTACGGACGAGCGTCGGTTGCTCAATGATGTGGACTGTCGCATTCCTAGCGGAAGGGCTGAGGTTCAAATCCCGACACGTACCAATGTGTTTTCGAATTTTCGAAAATATATGTACGTTATCCGACGCTCTTACGGTGAATCGTGAGGAAACCTTCATGCACGCCTGCAAAGAGTTTCGAAGGTTGTGTGTGAAGTCGTCCAATCCGCACTGGGCCCGCGTGGAAACTAAGGCCTAATCACACCCGCCACGGGTATGCTCGTGCCCCTCGGTGGGGACGTTTAATGAGCTGATGATGATGACTACTATGGACTTCTGCGTTCATATAAAAATACGCTCTTTATTTTGTGTATAAAATTCATCAATGTAACCTTAATTAATTAAAATGTTAAAAATAGTGGTTTGGAATTTTAAATTTGTTGTGAAACATTTTCTAATTACAACCCTCACTGATGTTCGTCAAACGCGAAGTGTCAGATAAACATTCACCCCAATTACGGCAATAGGAGAACAAAAATGGGGGTAGATAATTAAAGGGCTTAAAACAGTAATTATCTCGCGGACGGTTTAACAACAATTAGTTCTACCAAAAGCAACTTTGGTTTACGAGTGTTATGTTAAAGTTGATATTTATAGTTTTATTTTTTACTCGTAATGTTTAATTTTTTTTATGTATTTAATCTTCAACAAACTCGAATACCTTTTGAACTGATGACGTATTACTTTCTGTTATAGAGCTTTGATAACCGTTTCGATTACGAAATATCTTATGTTTATTTCTTTTACTAAATACGAGTTATATTTTAGCTGATTGGTCGTATAAATAATAATGCCAGCAGAATTATTAAACTTAAAATGCTGAAATTATGAAGTATGTAGAATAAAGAATGCATTTAATCTAGCTGAATCATTTCACTGTTTCATTTTTACGATAGAAAAATATTTCATTCGGCTTTACCTGAATACGATTTTAAAATATATTTTTTTACAAACTAAGTTGATCATTATCACAATATCAACGTTTTGCCGTCCACAGTAGGACACCTGTTTTCTATGTTATGTTTTCTATGTTCATGTGTTATATGCAATTCGTCTTCTTCACTTTCTTAGATGCCTCAAATGGTGTCAACTCCGGAACTCACGCTTCTACTGCCAACGGTCCTGCAACACACACCTAATGCTGCTACAAATTCATAATCCGGGAATTTATAACGGTACTTTAATAAAATCTTTATTTTGAGTTATGAAGAGACTTTAAACGAATTGCTCTTTGCTCGATATAGATGAATCATCGGCTTATATAAAAAACCAGACAGCATCGCAGTTATGTACTAGTGTTCTAATAAAATATTTTTTTAAAGCAAAAAAAATTTTTCAAACCAAATATCTGCTTTATAAAGCCTTTAAAATCTCATTTTAAAAGTTAATTCTCCCCGCCACAGGTCCCGGCCGAATACAATTTAAACAAAAAACTTCTCAACTTTAAGTTGCAAAAAACCAATGACTTTTTGATAACCAAAACACCGAACAGTATGCAGATCACGTTTTGAGAGTTTAAAAAGTAAATTAATTCCAATGCGATATGCATACTTAATACAGTGATTTATTAAACGCTCTGAGGGAGCGCAATCAGTTAAACGATTAATTATTTATTCGCCTCATGCCGATTGCAACAAAATTTATCTGCAATTAAAAAAGTTACAGTGCGCCGCGAATCTGTCCCAATTTATTTTAATTGAGGTTACAGCTTTAAGGTATCGTGTGGCTGCAGTGATGCTACTGGAAACACAATGTATGCATTGTTCAGTTTAAAACGAATGGAGTAATGGTACAAAGCTCGGGGGATAATCAAAAAGAGCCGCAATTCCGCTGCAATGGAAGTATTTTTAAATATATTTTTTTTATTGGATTACTCGTATGATGATGATTGTATTGTGGGGATTCATTATTAGGTCATGAGAGTTAATCAATCTACAGAAGCTTAATACTTAACTTTCATTAAAGACGTAGACCCTCGATTGATTGTCGGGCAAAACTTCCAACAATACATTATGTAATGTTTTAAATTTTGTGGCAACAACGTACGAGAGAGTACATCAGTTTGATGATATCACAAGTTTTTCCGTCAACAATCTCTCAAAGTCACTGTATATCCTAAGGTCAGTAGTCGGTGGCTATTTGGTGTGGATATATAATAGTACCTTCCTCCGTGATTAAAAATATACATTAACCTTAAATAACAATGTGAGCAGGAAATTTGTAGATAAAACCACGGATAGTATTACTTCTATAAATGAACCTTTCTGCATTCCATTCTGATCATGGGATTTGTATACGATAGACCGATTTCTTTCAACTGATTAATTGATAGATTGTCTGATTGATTGACTGACCTTTTGGCTGATTGATGAACTGGATCGGTTTGGTAGGAACGGATCTCTGCGCGTCGTAGGTTCGTGTTTTATTTATACATTTAACATCACAAAATACCAAAGCAATAAATGCATTTTAAGCATTGACCATGGTTCAATAGGTTGAAGGGAATACTGCATATGTCACAGTTATTTGTGTACAGCATAAAAACATTAAACCACATTTTTTATTTATTTGGTACACAAACAGATGTCTCAAGTCACGTTTGTAAGATAAGTACAATGATAGCTTATAACTAGAGTACAACCCTATAACATGTGTACACGACATGATTTGCAGACTATATTATGCTTATTAAATAACTTTTACTCACTTTACGTATTACATAATCGAAAAAAATAACCCTACTCATTGTACAGGTTGGAACAAGATATGCCTGATTGTGTTCCTAAATGCCATCAAACTTGATCCGAAAATTTCGATATCATGCTTAGATGCTAGATCATCGAACAAACGACACATCCTATAAACAATAGATTGTAAAAGCTAGTGTTATTTTTGTAAATATAAATAGCAATAGTTTTCGATTTACGACTTCTATGGCTTTATTTTACAAATGAGATTGACATAAAAGCTATTATATATTTTTTTATAGAAATCGCTTTTCTTATAACGGGACTCAACGTTGACCTTTACTAAGTTGAGTTAGAAAGAGATGGCGATATTTACCGTATAGAGCACTATCCCCTTCTAACTCTAATCAAGTAACTATCAACGCTTGAGTCTCGTTCCAGAATACGTAGGCCTCAGACACCATTTAGTAAGAATCGAAATTCACCTAAGTTAAGGAATAAATCATTTATTAAAAAAATAGGTATTGGGATTTTAAGCTCGCATACGCTAATAGCACTTTTGACGCCGAAACTAGAACGAAATCGAGACACGCTAAACTAATCGATTAATGGAATTCCAAACAAAGCTCGTATTAAATGCAATTGGCACACGCAATCGACTCGATTGTACCGACACGTTAGATTACTACTAGTGATTAACCAAATCGTCGAGAAGACCCTTACGTCGAGCCAATCAACCCTCACGTAGTCCAATGATGGACTCCCCGTGTTATGCAATTACGTGCTTTATTTTGTACGCAGTAAGACTCCCCGGTGGTAATTGTTAGTATTGCAACGTACTAGATCCAATCGGAATTACGGGAACTTTCTCCGGGTCAATCTCGAATAACGAGGCTTACAACTTCATTGATTGTCCGGAAGTTTGGCGCTGCTCAAGTGGCGATGTCATTGTTTGTGAAAATGTTATCTGAGCTTTTGTTATTTTGATAATAAACATTTTGGAGTGCCTATTGATTCGAATATAGTTTGGTCTATCTACAGAAAGTATATTTATATAAATATGTATTTATTTCATTTAGTATATTATTTATCTTAAGAGGTACTGTTACGGCGTTGGCGCAGGCGGTTGCGTTTTCTTTTGCATCCGGTGCACGTGAAAGATCAGTGTGGCGGTGCTGAATAAATACCTCGACATAAAGCTGAGGGCACCTTTCAATGTCCTTACTTTAATTTAGATTTAAGATTTGGTCTATGTAAAACTTTATATGGGTTTAGCACTAAAATTATTTATTATATTTCACACTCCATTCATAACACAACACTCCAACTAATACAAAACACTATATTATCAATACACAACATTCCATTTTGAACACAACAATTACCAAACACTTCATAAACATCATATCTGCAACTTTTACCACATATTAAAACTTAACCAAGCACATAGTGTTATTTATGTAATAAAAAATCTCCGTTTTGATGGGGCCGGAACTTTGTAACACAGGGTAAACCTAGAACAGGTCACGCTCGCTGAATATGACGAAACAAAATATGAAAATTTACTAATTTTGTACTGGGTCATGGACACCATACACCAAATGGTTCGTTAAACCGTATTATTTTATGTGTTTAACATTTTAATAAAAACCATCACAAATAAAACCATTTTATAAAATAATAAAACAGTCACGCTATTACGAAATATAAAACTAGCGATACCATTAAAACATCGAAATAAAAGTTATCTAACTATTAATCCAACGTCCCCTTTAAATACTAGTTCCTCCCGGTACAATATTCGGTGATTTGTGACATCCCCAAATAACAGCTCGGCCAATTACCAAAAAAAAACAGTATTAAAAGTCTTCCCCTCGGTTGTATGAAGTTATAAATGTCATAAAAAGAATAACGCACAATCGTTAAGCTCACGATATCCCGGGAATGGTTAAGGGAACTAAACTAAGAGGGAAGATTTTGGTTTTAATAGCTCTACTGTGGGGTATAAGTGTATAACGAAAAATGCGTTCAACGGAGGGGAGATAATAAATATATATTTAATTTTAAAAATCTTTTCACGCAATAGCTCCGGAATGAGAATGTGAAAAATGCATTTCTATTTTTATTTCCTGATAGAGAGACCAGTTTGGAAATGGGAATGTTGAGCTATTGTATGGTTAATAGCCTACCAGTATAGGGTGGGCCCAGTGCACATTGGTCGACTTAACGGACAACCTTTGAATAACTTCGGAGGCGTGCGCAGGTTTTCAATGTTTTCCCTTACCGTAAGAGCGTTATATAAACATAGATATTCAATATTTGAAGTTTAATCCCGTGCCTAACTTGACTTTGAAACTACGACTAATACTTTTTCACGCAGATGCTTGCGTGATTTAACTTGAGATAAATTTCAATTTATGTGCAATAGCTACTTGGTGTACAGGCACATACCAAAAATAGACAAGGAACGATAAAAGAAAATAAACTATCTTGTAATAATGGAACCCAGGTATAAATATGAGTGTGTGTGTGTTTAATATGAATACAGTATTCAGATGATGACAAAAAATATATTTTAAACACATTTATAGAGACCTGGGTTTATAGTTACCTATTAATCCAGCCAAAAAGGAATTTGGATTTATAGTTACCTATTAATCCAAATTACCTATGTAGTTTAAAATATACATACGTGGTTATATTCATATTTACAAGTATATCACAAATCTTACTCTACACAATCCAAATTGAACTGAAATTTGCTAACGGATTTCCTCACATCTCTAGAATAATTGGGAACCAACCGAGCGAGCCTGCTTGTATAATTAACTAATTCTACTTACCAGTATTTCAATGATTTGTAATTACATCTTAGTAACGTTATTAAATCTTGATTATAAGGAACTAGACTATATTATATGGACTGGAGTCTCGCTAACATCAAAATAGTGTAAAAATTAGGCCAGTATCTGTATGGAAAATCACTAAATATTCTAATATATCTGTCAACACAGCCATAGATTATGTAGAAAAATAATGTTAACATGTTCAATAAAAGCTCGTTTAAATAGCATGGCCTGTGTTGTGAAATTGTGCAATAATCGCAGTGAATAAAAGGAAAAAAATCCGGATATTAATTGTCATGTATGAATGAAAAATCCGATAGCATATTTTTAGTTTAAAACACTAAAATCAGTATACAAAAATATATGTGTCAAAATTGCATCGTAGACAGCAGCTGTCATTTCTGGGACACATTTTATGTTTTAATGACAGTCCGTCCGTATTTTTTTATACGTCTATGATTGATCTGTAGATAAATAGTTTTAAATCATATTTTACTCAATTTTTATTCCAAATACCATTACCAACGTGGAAACTTAGAATCTGAAGTTAATTGACTTAGTAAATTAATCCAATATTTTAGTACTTGGGTATCATATTGTATTCATTGAAAACCACAATCTAGCCTCATTTATCAATAACTTTAACTACTGGTGCTTATAAACTATAGCGTATATAAACGGTTATACTAAATATAGCTCCCAAGGAGCACTTAGGTGACGTCATAAATAAAAGGGACGGCTTAGGCTCATTCTGACTAGCGTGTAACTTTAGATAGTTGTGAGGGTCGTTAGACGTCGCCCTGTAATACAGATATCATGTTACATCCATATTTATAGGAAGTTACTATAGTTGGTAACAATACGCATAAAGCATGGAAGTTCTAATGTTTGAAAATGGGTGAAGTTGGTTTGGTATTTTTCATATTCTGTATGATTGTTCTAAATAATGTGTTACTCAGCATTTTAGTCGGTAGTGATTTCTGTTATATCGACTGCTGCAACTTCAATATTGGCGCTCGTAGGACATAAAACAAAATCTGTTTAACAAATATCCTCAGGCATCATAGGCATCCGCTTAACTGTTTAGTTGGTACTCCAGTACCTCAAATAATAGTTTTTTTAGTTCCCGCTGAAAATGCGAACGAATATTCGCCAAAAATACATTTATGCTTATATGAAGTCGACACTCGTACCATTTTTAAGTATTATTTTCGTAAGTATTCATACAAAATTATAAGTCTGAAATAGAGAACTCAATAAATTAAAATAAATAGCCAGCACAAACTTATTCGTGGTAATTATTTACATTCATCAAAATCATGCGGGCTGCTTTTGTAAGAGAGTCGTTGATTAAATGGTATTATAATTTAAAAGGAATAAATTTATATTTGAGAAGTTTTAATTTTAAAGTAACATAAATGTCATGATTTAATAAAATTATTGTCTCTTGTTTGATTGTAACATTTGTAGTGCTTTTACCCGCAGCTTTGCTCGCATTAAATATGAGGCAACGTTATTCCTCTTTCCTGATCAAGAGCACAGAAAGATATAAACAATAAGCGAAGTATGTATCTTTCGTTGGCAAAAAAGAGTGTGTGTAATTTCCTTATACAATTTCATTATAGAATTGGAGAGTTAGAGATCAACAAAAAGTAGCCTTTTTCCCTCCCCATCCCTTTAACTATATCTACTTCAAAAATTAAATTAATTCGTTGCTCCGTTTCGCAAGAACATACAAACTTTTTACATTTATAATATTAGTATGGGTGTTCTGTAGTATTAGTTCCATACCAGAAATTGTTTTCTGTTACAAAATATTCCCTTCCTTATTATAGCAAACTAGGCAATCAATCATAGTGAAATCCAACGATGTTTCTCCATGAAAATTTGATGCGAATAACCTCCGACCCGAAGGTTAAGAATCCAATCGCAGGGTGAGGGTAGAAACAAACGCCCAGTAATTTTGGGCCCCCGATGTAATATTTTCGGCTCCCTTTTAGAACCCTACTTCAAATATTGCACGTCTTCAACAATAACCAGCATGTGGTCGTTTGCCCACGTTTAAATCTCTTGACAAGCGTGCGCGGGTTTCCTCACGATGTTCTCCTTCACCATAAGAACGTCGGATAAACGTACAGTTACATTTATACGTACCTACATATATTCTGTAAATTCGAAAACACATTGATACGTGGTGGGATTTGAACCTGCAACTTCTAGATCGGAAGGCAACAGTCCACACCGATGAGCCCACCGACGAACTTTTTTTTATTTCAATCGTACGAAAGATACTCCGTGGGGAATGGAAATTCGATAAAACTGAATAATAAATAGTGTTCACATCTTAGTTGATTAATTTACTCGTAATATAGCATACGTAATATGAGTTATTATAGTATACGAGTAAAAAAAAGCTATGAAGCGCGTGAAACTTTACTGGCGTATTAAAAAAGTTTGCATTAATATGTACAGTGTTAGGCATTTAGATTGCAAAACTTTAATTACTAAAGCATACAAATACGTCATAATGAAGTTAGGAGTTTAGCCAGGTTATTATATGGATTAAATGAATAAAATTATGCACGGTTACGACCTACACCACTTTTGAAATATATATTGTGTTACGAGATTAAAGCCTTCGTTCAAACAAATTGAGAGTCAAAAGAGAGGCTTGGTATGAATAATAAGGCTTGGCTCTTAATCTTTGTGAATACATTTACAATATCGACCGCCCTTGTAACATAACACTTAATATTGACTCTGTCATATTGTTAGTGTAAAAAATATAAAATATCGTCAAATTAAAATTGTTACATTCGCGGCACGCTAGATTCAATTAAAAATACGATTGCCAGCCCAGCAAAATTTTTAAACAAATAGCCTTTATTTGCCGTTATATCGATGGTGAGAGCGTCGGTGGCGCAATGGTGTGGACTGTCGCCTTCCTGCCGGGAGGGCTGAGGTTCAAATCCCGACAAGTACCAATGTGTTTTCGAATTTTCGAAAATATATGTACGTTATCCGACACTCTTACGGTGAAGAAAAACATCGTGTGGAAACCTTCATGCACGCCTGCGAAGAGATTCGAAGGTTGTGTGTGAATAATCACCCTATACGGGTAGGCTCGTGCCCCTCGGTGGGGACGTTTAATGAGCTGATGATGATGATGATATCGATAGTTGATACGAGAATAGGTAGGTACGGTGAACAAATATAATGCACTTTTCTTACCTTAAGAATTTATTATATTTAATTTAACTATTAATTTCACCTTCCATATGTGTTCACGAGGTTCTGCATTTTCAGATCGCCGATTATGATAAACGCACACCGTTTCTAAATACCCCTCAGTTTAGTTGATAATTATGATTATTTTTTGTTGCAAAGAAGACATTTAAGGTAGCTGATGCCGCACGTACACACAGGAATGCGGCGTTAACATTTGCCTTTAAATTAAAAGTAATTATTTGTACTGTAATCATATAAGGAATAAATATGATTACAGTACAAATATATTTTAATAATCAAATTTATTGCAACAGTTAAAACTTGTAAACATAATATACAGAGTTCAGTTGCGGCCTCGCAAATCCATCGGATATAGAGCGAGTCCGTCACGTGACCCCGGACTTCCGACTTCGATCCGAAGCTGACGCGATGTATCAACTCACAGATGACCCCCCGCTATTTGTTCCATCTTCGGATGTTGAACAGTTTAGACAGTGTTATGAAAACGGGACAGGCCAACATATACTGGCCGTTGCGAGTAATCGAAGCAAATAAATTGACAGCTTAATTTGTGCTCAGCTTTGTTTGAGTGGAACTGATTAGAACAGACATGGTATATTGATAACAAGTATCTTTAGTTACTATGTTAGTGTATGTTCGGGGTATTACTAACTATCTTCTTAATTATTGGGCATTTGTTAGAGATTTTATGTTTGTAACGACGTAAGTCAGCAACAATTAAAAAAAATACATCTTTTAAATGCATGCTAACAATAATGAAATATTTTGGCCCAGTTCATGACAAATAAGTAGGTAACTAGAGAATTTTGTGTGTATCTATGGGTTTTTTCTATTCTATCTATTACCGAGCTTTTTATTATATTCTATTCCTTTCACCTTAAGTTCTGGTTTTCGTATAAGAAGTATAAGGTTAGTGAAATCTAATGAAANCTGCCTAAATCTTTTACAGTTAGCACTCCCTATTTGAGTGACTATAATAATTGATTTTTTCTAGAATATAATAACGTATACCTAAAAATTTTAAACTCATAAATAAGATTGTATACCACACTATTGTCTCTATTAATAATAAATTAGAATCAGATCAGTTTCTTTAAACTGTTTTGATAACTGAACCAGTTCATACATATATTTAAATTATGAAACATAACCCTAAGATATTAAAATCCTTTTAGTTATTAGATTCAAATGAATTTTCAAACACAACATGACTATAATATATTCTACGTTCAGATAGAGTTAACATTTGAATACTACCTTTAATAAGTTTATAACAAACCGAGCGAACTAAAATGTATGTTTTAAAACAAAATATGATAACCTACCCACGCCTGCAGACGTCTACCAGTCTCACGATTCACCTATTTTGTCAGTATTAATGCATTTTAATGTCGCCGAAACAAGTAGCGCGCTAGAATTTGAAAATCTTTGCATAATGCATGTGGTATATATAACACGCCTGTGCCGCACGTAAGGTGTCCAAATTGCACCGTCATATGGCGACGCTTATTTAGCGATATGAGATGTATTAGAATACTAAGCGAGTTGAAGCGTTTTGTCAACGAGATTACATTTACCAAGGATGTTGTTGGGAACAGCGCTGTTTGTTTATTTTGCGTTAGGTCTTGAAATAACTTAAAAAAATGGTATCCTTACCGCCTATTGTTGCAGCTCTCGTTATATCTTATTAATGGTTATGTTTTGCACATTTTACCGTAACACATACGTAATATTACAATCGATGATATCGTTAAATTTATCGTTATGAGCGTTTCGTTTCGTTGTCGCTCTCGTCCAACCCCAAAAGAATGTCAGACAGCATTGCAGACTATGCCGTACGACTGTTTGCGTTGTTCATTCCTACGTTTTATTATCATTCGTATCTTTTTAATATCTTCAGTTGTGCTTGTTCTCGTGAAAAACGGCAACTTCGCATAAAGATACCAAAATTACCGTCCACTAGTTACTGCTATTTTTGCAAGAACGTTAAATATACCATTATATTTCTTACAATTTTTAACGTTCTTATAATGTTATGTGTATTTCGTACCTCTACCAAATCATACGGATATGTAAGTAGCTGGAAATGCCGGTACTTCACGTTAGTTTAAAATGAGTTACTCACGTTTTCAAGCCCTGCTTCGTGTAGCCCCTAAAAGTTGTTTCTATTGACATTTGCTAGAATTATCGTAGTACCTTGTATATTTTCAATGTTCATTGGGCAGATTATGATTTGTAGTAGAAAAAAAATTCAAATCTCGCTTAAAATGGTGTCAGAAGAATGATTACAAAATAAAAATTGATATAATTGCCTCACACCATGCAAATTATAGAGCGTCGGTGCTCAGTGGTGTGGACTGTCGCCTTCCTACCGGGAGGGCTGAGGTTCAAATCCCGACACGTACCAATGTATTTTCGAATTTTCGAAAAATATATGTACGTTATCCGACGCTCTTACGGTGAAGGAAAACATCGTGAGGAAACCTTCATGCACGCCTGCGAAGAGATTCGAAGGTTGTGTGAAGTCGTCCAATCCGCATTGGGCCCGCGTGGACGACTAAGGCCTAATCACCCTATACGGGTAGGCTCGTGCCCCTCGGTGGGGACGTTTAATGAGCTGATGATGATGATGATGATGCAAATCATAATTTTAGTAAATTTTGGAAGGAGACAAATAAATTGAACATAAAACCTAGTCTACCTGTGAGCGTTGATAGTATGTGAGATCCGCTTGATATAGCTAACATGTTTCGAAGCCATTTTAGTGTTGTTTCTCCCTTGACTTCGGTACAACAGGTGGACTATGTTGAGACTGATAATGCGAGGATTAAATCTAAAAAACCCATGACTTATACTGGTAAAGATATTGAGATGATTATCAGAAATATGAAGAGGGAAAAATCACCAGGATATGATGGTCTCAGCATAGAACACTTGCAGAATGCTGGTTTCCATCTGCCGAGGGTACTCGCAATGTTTTATTCCCTATGCATAAGTCACTCATACTTGCCGAATGATATGATTAAAACTATGGTGGTGCCAATAGCGAAAACTAAGACCGGGGATGTCTCCGATAAGGACGATTATAGGCCAATTTCACTGGCAACCGTTATTGCTAAGGTATTTGATAAACTTTTAGACAATGAGCTTAATAAATATCTACGGATACATGATGCCCAATTTGGCTTTTGCCCTGGACTCTCCACGAAGAGTGCTATACTCGGTTTAAAGCACACAATGAAGTATTATACAGACTGAAAAAGTATATGGTTGTTTTTTGGATTTGTCCAGGGCTTTCTACCTGGTGTGGTCAACAGTATCCTGTGTGTCATAGCACAGAAAAATGAATGCCCTATTATAAGGAAAATTGTTAGGGCTACTAGCTTATAAGATTTATATGTAATACGCAATGTTTTTATATTATTTTATCTTTTTGTTGTTATTTTCTTTCTTTTATCTCAATGCTTAAGAATGTGATGTAAATGGATCTTTGTTATCTGAAATAAATAAAATTATTATTATTATTATAAGAAAGGCAATTGCAACAACTTGTGTCCTGTTTTGTATTATCACACAAATAAGTATTGTAATGTAGGCAGGCTAGTGGCAGTTTGAAAGTTTTAGTCCTTAAGTACCGCAAACAAAATATTTTTATTGTATTTCTTTCTACGCATTCACGCTTAAATTTTCCCAGGAGGTTTAAAATTCTAACATAGTGTACCAGCTTTTGTCAATATTAAGTAATGACCAACATTAATATTACTTTTTATTCATAATTACCATATAAAAGATTGTTACAACAATGCCCTATGATTGTTAAACTTAAGCCCGCACTGCTTTTCAAAAATTATTTTTGTGCCTGATTGTTGAAATAAAGAATAATACACTATGCGAAAGACAAATCGTCTAGATTGAGGTATATCTGCCTGAGGGACGACCTTCTACAAGATTTCCCTAAGGATAAATAAATATCGTCCTAAGAAGCATAGATAAATTAGATTCTTAAATGATTTTCAGTACCTGTATTCAATTGTTAAACTATTTCACATCTTGTCTATACTTGTATCATTACGTCTTTTGTACTTTAATGAGAACATGGAGTAATTATTTTAAATATCTTGCATATTATTAATTTTGAATTTACACAGATATCAAAGTTTTTTTATTTTATTTTTTTTACCTTAATTTGTTTCCCTGATATGAATCATATCAAGTAAACATTTATTTAGTCTACATTACAGAATACAAGGACAAGTCATCAAAAAATTATATCGATTTAAAGACTTGAATTTGTGAAGAATTTTTAAATTTGAAAAAAAAACATATCTCAACTACCTTAAAACTCAAGACATTGCGTCTACCGGAAAATAGAAGCAGGAGACGCAACTCGCCCTCCCCCTGCCCCCCAAAATCCTGTCGGTAATCACGCCAAACACCCTGTTTATATGTAACCTATAGGAATATGTATTTTTTATAAAAGAGGTTATATTTGTATAGTAATAACTTCTATACAAAAAATACTTACCTGTTTAAACGACGATATTATTCTAATAAAATTTCTTTTGAATTCTGATTCGCTTATCTAATGTACACAGCGAGCGCAGCTGTAATCTCGTTAATTAATGCAAACGTATTTCCTATAGAAAAATATAGATTAGTTAAGCTTTTAGCATTTTCCACGCAAATAATCCTTGCACATTTATATTATAGGTCTTTGATAATATCAGCAAATAGCATCTCATGTACTACAGCTTATAGCTTCAGATAATCGCTGATGATTATTATATATCACTGTTGATACCATAGAAACTTGTGAGTCCATCTACTTAAAAAAATAAAGACTGCAAATACCAATTTTTGCAATCTTGTAATACAAAAGAGATCCAAATGATCCCAAGACTAGCCGTGACCTTTTGCAATCCCTGATAGGGAGTGTCTAAGTTGTGCGCCCTAATATACAAGTAAGCCTAAACAAAGCATGAAAGCTTTGAGCTTTAAAGCGTAGATGCTAAAATGTGTGAAGATGTTCAATTACGGCATTTAGTATTTCCTTGTCTCGCCGTTACAGAAACACAGCTGTACCAAAGCTTTACTATTAAATCAGGAATAAATATTTAAAGACTTAGGCGCCCACGCTTTTAACTGTAAGGTTACATGCTTGGTTGCCAAAGTAAGCAAAGCAAGCAAAACCCTAACTTGAACAAACAATTTAATGTGTAGATGTGGCTCTTACGAACGCAAGTCACGAACTGCCAGGGTTCCGCTGTTGAGCCTGTTGTTTTTGCGCCTTTTTTTCTTTAATTAGTTAGGCCCGACCTCTGGAATAATAAATAATGGTAATGGTTAATTTTGTATTGTAAGGCGAAAGGGATGTGGGACGGGTTAACGACAAGTGTTCGAGCTTGGGGAGAAACAAAATGTTAAATTTGTGACTTCTGTACTAATGTTTCTATGTTTATGTGAAAGTATGATAATTCATCAGGCAATCGTTTTGAATTATGGTAGGCATAAAATTTGTTACTGGGGGCCAATGATATTCTGTATATATAAAGGTTGATACGCCATCCGTGCCTCAAAAACGAACCGCCGAAGAGAGTACAGTTTGTACTCTTTTGTTAAGGTAAATGTACGCTCATTCGAAATATGTGTATGTGTGCTGTCACTGCATTCGGAACACTTTTATGATTATTTTGTGAGCATATCACGAATCTTTCCTTTTTTACATCATTGCTGGGCACTATAGGAATAGAACAATAATTTCATTTACTTTTTAAAAGGTTTTTTATATTAGTTTTGCTCACGATTGGGCTAGTTATTATCATCAGGACTATATGATTGTTACTTAAGGATGTAGTTCTAATTCTAAATATAAAAAGTCTTAATAGCTGATGAAAATAAAATTATAATATAACCAGTGATATAAAAAGTAAAGATACGTTATATGCTCACAAAACAACCGAAAATAGTCTTATGATGCAGTGGCAGTACACATACACAATTTTGTTTTGTAGTAAGTTTATTCAGTAAATCTCCTTATGCGACGCAGTTCCTGAATTTTAAACTGGATTCAAGGTAAATAACACCATATGAACATTATAGTATTTTCAAAGCACCCCATACAAATTGTCCCCGTGTGCAAATACACAAATGGCCTAACACCTTCTCACACAAAAGGGCAACAAAATAGTAGCTCGGAAGCTGAATGGATAAATTGAAAAACGAACTACCGAATAGAGGTGTTAAACGTTCACTAAACACAGTTTTCCGTTGGGAAATTTTTCACTCGGCCGGTTAAACTGATTACCTCAGTTCACTCGCTGACAATGGAGCTTCCAGTAGTCATAATTACATTTGCATAAAGCTCACAATCGTTTGGCATTATTGTCTGAGCGCGGACAACTGGATTAGGGGAACGTAAAATTTAATGAGCCCTACTGATAATAGGTACGCCTCATTAGATATTCAAAGAGAAGTAGTTACGATATTTGAATGCATTTGAGCTTTGGGACGTATACTTGAGCTCCTCCAACAACTTTGTTCATAATCTGCTTAAATTTTGGAGAATTGTTTTAGCCCCACTGATATTTAATTTAGTGTTATATTCAATGATATTGAAAGAAAAGCAGAAAACTTACAATATAAAAACACTATCATCATCATCAGCTCTATAAATGTCCCTACTGAGGGGCACGAGCCTACCTAGAGGTGTATAGGCCTTAGTCGTCCACGCGGGCCCAGTGCGGGTTGGACAACTTCACGCAAAACCTTTGAATCTCTTCGCAGGCATGCACAGGTTTCCTCACGATGTTTTCTCTCATTTTAAGAGCGTCGGATAACGCACATAAAATTTTGGAAATTGGAAAACACATTGGTTCGTTGCGGGATTTGAACCTCAGCCCTCCCGGTAGGAGGGCGACAGTCCACACCATTGAGCCACCGACGTACAACACTATAAAACCTTAAAAATAAACTATTATAACTAAACAAAATAATTATATGAACTCGCTTTGGGTAAGGTTCCGAAGATACAGGCAGCGTTACCCCTTTACATCGCTAAACTGATTCTTGACCGAGGTAGTTGTATTCGCTTCGTTTTGTATATGTGCTTACCAATTTCAATTAAATATATCATCTCAAGTGTTTAAAAACTGTTAAATTAATAATTCCAAAATATATTCAAATTTAAGGAATCTCGTATCACATATAGGTATTCAAAGATATTAAGATTAATTAGATCAATTTTCATTATTTTTCCTATGTATAACAGTTTTAATGTTCGACATAAATGTACTACAGTAATAACGTTCTTTGTTGATAGGTAACACCCACTTAGTGAAGTGTCCTGTGCATAATAATGAGACACAAGTGTTCTAAATCGTCAATTATCTTCGTATGGACTTGTAAATTTTGTTGATTGTTTTTTTGACAGCTTTATAGGTTGTGAAATGCAATTTTATTATTTGGAAGAAGAATAACGCAGATAAAATTATTAATATTATGTATTCCAATCATTCATATTAAAAAAAATTGGTGGTATAAACATCTTTTGTATCTATACCTCTTTACTTTTTTTATGTAAAATAACAATGTGTACAAATGTCGAAGTTATAATCTCTCTCTCTTCAACCTATCGCAGTCCACTGTTGGGCATGGGTCTTCCCCATTTTGCGGTCCTCCGCTGTTTGTCACTGAACTTAATATGTCATTAGAAAATATTTGCAGAAGTAAACGGTACATTTTAAACATTTAACTCGACCTTAACGGGCAGCTAGTCCAGTATCCCCACAATTCGAAACATCCGACAGTCGGAATGTCACTATTTCAAATAGATTCACTAAAATAACGATTTATTGCCACCACGCCCTTGTCACAATCCAACCAAGCCTTCGCTCAAGGCCGCGGTTCAAAATGGAATTAATATTTAAGTCCGTAAACTGAAGTTGATAATACCTAATACATGAATAATTCCTATAGTATCGTCCCTAATACTTTTGATGGTCTCCAGAAGAGCGGTATTAGTAACGGTTCAAATTTGGAATATATATTCTTTTAAATTAACGTTTTGGCCTCGAACTCTTCGGGTGGTATTTTATTTTTAAATGTATATATTGCCTGCAACAAAATGATAATCATAAAATCATTCGAATGCATCATTAAATTCCAAAACCAGATTAAAGACAGTATTTTAAAAATAGTACCATCAAACACGAATCAAAGATTAAAGAGAACATAGACTCGGAATAAAGTAGACTAAAGCTGACCTAAAAATTCGAGCAGAACAAATGCGGTGGCCACGGGCGAAAAAAGACTTAGTCCCAAAAAACCGCTTTTTTCGTTTATAACTTTAGGCTGCAAAGTGCGAATCGTTAATATTTTTCTGAACAGATTCAATTGAAAGCAGCTTTATTTAGGACTTAGTTTTACGACCCACGTGGTGTAACGATCGAGACGTCCGCTACTATACCAAGGGTTCCGGGTTCAATCTCCGGGTATTACAAACATTTGTGTGCAGGAACATATATGTTTGAAATAGTTTGCTATGCATAATATGTATGTATTTAAAAAAACTCATAAGTATGTTTATCAGTTGTTTAGTATTCATATAACAGGCTAAATGCTTAGTTTGGTAGTAGATGGAGCTGTGTGAGTATCTAAGGATATTTATTTATTATTATTAGCCTTTTCCTGCTATATATATTTTCTGCCTGTTACAGCCTCAGTTCAATGCAATCGAATAAAATATCGTCGTCGAAGCTATGACTAGGAAAATAAGCTCTTGCAAACATCACACAACTACAAATTGTATTATCAGTTAGCAATCTAGTAAACAGCTTACGAAGTGGTAAGTGTCTGTTGTCACGTATATTCCATTAGTAATTTAAGTGATCCCCACATTGTAGTTGTGAACATAGGAAGCATAATTTTACTTCAAATTACGTTTCTGTTACAAAAGTGTACAAAGGCTAAACGGACACGAAGTGAATAAAAATTTTGGAAGGTTATACCTTTAAAAAACACACACACTTGCAAATAAAACTAAGGTTTGGTTAATCTGTAATGTTATTTACTATGTGCATTAAAGTGCGCGTCAAGTGACATAAAGTCATTATAATACTGCCACTTGATTATTAAAGATCCTGAGCAATATAAACATCAGCCGGTGAAGCTTTAAAGGCTTTCAGCGGCCAATAACAAAAAGTTAATTAAATAATCAAAAATGTCCCACTGCTGGGCATAATATGCCTTCCTATAAAGCAAGGCTGTGTTGGTAACCAAGCAGGCTAAATGTGTATTGCAATACCTCCCAAGGTTGTTACTAAAAACAACTATTAAGAACACTTATGGTCCATAAAGAACACTTATGAATGTCAAATTTGATTCTACCACTGGCTCGGACTGTTGTTGTCCACTGAGAAGAATCTATCAAGAAACTCAGCAGTCACTCTTTTCAAAAATTTTTGTGCTTTACAATATATTTATCTATAAAACGTATTAAGTATTTATATAAATCAAAGTTCCCATAATACAATCTCAATAAGAAAATAATCAAATTAAATTGCGTAAAAAAAACTTTCGAAAACTATACAGAAACAATAAAAATGTAATAAAATAATAATGGTGCAGACGTGGAATCAACATGTCCAACAATCAATTTATTTTGTGGTAGCTTATTAAATATTTAAGCTTAATACTAATGCTTAACCCCACGAATAAGTTCCCAACCTTATGGAGTCTATGATTTGGAACGGCAAGCCTGTGTTTATTCCTAGTGTTAAAATCGTGATTGTCAGTTTTTAGAAAATTCATGTAAATTTTTGCGTACATACATGATACAGTCAAAAATGTATTGAGATGCTAATATTAAAATATTTATTTCTTTAAACAATTCTCTAAGTGAATCATGCGATTTAAGGCCGTATATAGCACGGATAGCCCTTTTCCGCAATACAAAGTTTGTACATCAGCAGCAGACCCCCATAAAAGTAGGCCATAGGACATCACACTGTGAAAATAACTAAAATAAACAAGTCTCGCGGCATCAATATCAGTTAGACGTCTTATCTTTCTTACAGCATATGCAGCAGAACTAAGTCTTCCTGCCAAAGCTGAAACACCGGGACCCCACTGCAATTTTGAGTATAACGTGATTCCCAGAAAAACCATGGAATTGATGACTTCCATAGGTTCACCACCTATAGTGATAGCTGTATCTAGCTGCCTTACATGCGGCATTGTGAATTTCATACGTTTAGTTTTCTTAGAGTTTAAAAGTAAGTTGTTTGATGTGAACCAGTAAAATACCCGAGAAACTATATTATTTACATCGTCAAAGGATTCTTTTTGTTAAATATTAATGATGTATCGTCAGCAAATAATACTGTCTCACATAAATCTTGTGAATAGTAAACGAGATCATTTATGTAAATTAAAAACAACAAAGGTCCCAATATTGAACCCTGTGGCACGCCCATCAATAAAGGGGCTCCAGAAGAATCACCTCCACTGACATCTACTTTCTGAACTCTATTCGTTAAGTACGACTTAATCAAACTAAGAGAATCATTAACGATCCCGTAATGTTCCAACTTCATAAGAAACGTTTTATGATTTACACAATCGAACGCCTTCATCAAATCGCAAAATATTCCTACAGCATCCTGTTTGTTCTCCCATGCCTCAAAAATATGTCTGATTAATGCCACTCCTGCATCAGTAGTAGATCTGCCTTTCGTGAATCACAATTATTTATTATGCAATATTTTATTCTTGTTAAGGTGGGATAACTATTAATTGAATATAAGCTTTTCAAATATTTTGCTGAGTGCAGGCAGAATAGAGATAGGCCTAAAGTGAGACGGGTCACTCTTTTCTCCAGACTTAAATAATGGAATTATTTTACTAAGTTTCATGAAATCAGGAAATTGGCCATCGTCAATACATTTATTGAATAGCTAGGTGAGGTGCGATAGATTGTATTATATTTTTAAGTATATCTACCGGTATCCCTCATAAATCCTCTGTCGTTTTCATATTTAAATCTTTAAAAGTTTTAAGAATGATATCCGCGTTGACATAATCAAAATTTAAAAGGCGTTTTGCACTCATCAACATGTGCCTTTAGGAGGGAGACTGTAAGACGCGAACTTGAATTTAATGAACGATTACTAGAATCGTGACTGGGATATTCGAGAAGAAATCTTCAAATGCGTTTGCCACCTCAGAGTTAGTATCAATATATCTGCCATCAAAAAACAACAAAACATTGTTGTTTTTTATTTTTACAAGTCTCTTTGTTGATAATATTCCACACAGTTTTAAATTTATTAGTAGTAGTAGCTTTAATAATCTTATTTTTAAAATAGATAGCTTTAGCTACTGGAAAACCTTTTTAAATAATTTTGAATAGTTTCTAACATACTCTATCATTTGAGGGTCTTTAGAGTTAGCTTTAAGATTATACAAATTAAATAAGTTGTTTCTACTTTTAAAAATACCAGTAGTGGCCAGTCACTGGATTTAGATTTAGAAGTGTTAAATTCAACAGTATTTTTTGTAAATATACCGTCAAATTCTTTTTCAATAACATTAAACAAATCACTTTAATTTTCATCAACATTTCCATCTTTGTAAGTTAAAAAAGGCAACTTATTAGAAAAATTATCTTTAAATTTCTCAATGCGATACTTGGTAATTGTCCTGCAAACAAAATTACAAAAAGTGGGGTTATCACGGTGCTCAAATAATGCCATTTGTCCACTATGATCTGAGTTAATGAAATTTATTATAGACTTTTCTTTAATGCTAATGTTACAAAAAATGTTATCCAAACAAGTGATGATACACTTAAACACTGATGATCTTCGGTCACACATCCGACGAGCATTTATGGCGTTTTCTTGACTTGATTGGTCGTAAATATAACACTTTGCTACATCATCGAACTCTTTAAAACTTTTTTAAATTCTAACTACTGATTCAAAAAGAAGATCAGCGTGATCATTCCTTAAATAATAATAATCCATTAACACACAGCGCCATCTAGCCCCAAACTAATCAATAGCCTGTAAGATGGATACTAAACTAAGAATAAACAAACTAAAATACTTTTTTTTTTGTAAATATATGCATAATAATATTCATAGAAAACATCCAGACCAATACAAAAGACATGTTCATTCGCATAAATGTTTGTACTGCCCGAGGATCGAACCTGAAGCCCATGATGTTATAGCCGACGCCTCAAGCATTACACCAGTTGGGTCGTCAATAATAGAGACAGATTGTAAATGTGTAAATGAAAGAACTTAATCGCCTCAGAAACATTAAACCCAATGCTCTTTGATTCAAAACATTAGTCCCGCAAAGACCGGCAAAGCGGAGTCGATAAACAATTTTTCCATCTACTAGTTCCGCAGTTGAGATTCAAATTGTATGTAAATGCCATCCGCTGGTTAGAGTTGACATCAGCCGGCATTATGCTGATGCGGCGACGAGTCCCGCGGTTAATCAACTCGTGTGGCCCGTTCAGGGGTCTACTCTGCGATACGGTGAACGAGTATCGTTTTCTGTTCATATTGGTCACTTTGTGACACTGAAAGAGGATTCATCGTCATAAAGCGTAAAAATATAATCGTTATTTAGAAAATATACCTTTGTGTAAGATAAAATTTTATAGCTGAAACATAAATGTTCGCAAGTTTCTGGAAATTCAAAGTCAAAATTTATCTTATTAAAGATTCATCATTAGTTTAGACCTGAAATTATAGCTGAATAAAATAGTTTCTAATATAAAAGGATTTCATGGTTTTGACCTATTGGTTTGTCACATGGCTTTAATTATAAAAAAGTCGCCCATAAAGTTGAAGTATCATAAACAGGGTATATTTATTAAAACCCATTTTTCTCTCAAAGAGTACCCTGTACTTTATGAATACGCAATAGTTTTTTGGAAAGGAGACCATACTCCTAAATCTATTAAAGTGTATTTTTTACTATTAAAAATCTCATTTTTATTAGTTTATTTAAACTAATAAAAATAAGTACTATTAAAAATCTCATTTTTATTAGTTTATTTAAACTAATAAAAATAAGATTTTTAATAGTGTTGCTATGTTTTTAACTAATGTTACGTGTCTATTGCAATAAATATACACTTTATTTTTATAAAAAGCCTTCGTTTAACTTATCTTCAAATGTGCATAATGGAGTTACCAGTCCTAAGCTTTTAAATAACATTCTACAATATCAAGAAAATGCATCGTTTATCTTTATGCAAATTCATGAAATACTTCATAACATATACATATCTGTTTTCAGTCACAATATTGCATGTATTATTTATGACAAGTGCACCGACCTCCAGTCCAAAATAACCTGCATGGTCGGAAAGTATTTTGGTACACGACCCCTAAACTGTTTTATATAAATATTTAATCTTGTGTATCATACATGAAAGCAGTTTATTTTTAGATTATTTGAATGAGTGAACCTGTATTTTAGTACCTTTTTAGATATTAAAGTTGGTATTTTATTTTTGCATGTGCAGTCTTGATAGATCTTTTAGACCTTGGTAAATTTTATGAATTTGCTTTGAAATTCTAATCTTACTCTGCTTTAATTCACTTTCAGTTCTCATAGATGCTTGCTTATATTACTTTTGTTTTATTGCATATATTTTACGAGAAAAGCTCTCGCACATCAAAAAACTACTATATCAGTATCGTATAGATTTTACCATTAGGCATCATGATCCCCAGATCATTATGTACCCAACATAATCTTATTGATGATTTTTTAAATTTTAATTTCTTTCCGCAGCTTATTTTAATGCACTGAAAGATACTCGTATTAGTTATCTTCAACTTGGGTCCTGTTGTTACTTAACTTACAATCTCACTGAAAATCATCGACCAAGTCTTAGTCATATCGAAAGTTGACAATGAAGAGCATTTTGCCAGGGTTTATAGCACGGTTTAGGTCTTCAGCCCCAAAAAGAATAGTAATAATGGTAAGGAGCGTAAATATCATTGTACTTTAGTTAGCACTCAAAAATTATAAAAAACGATTTAATAAAAAGAGGTTTATTCCTTATCCACTTAAACACTGTTTGATTTCGTTCATCTTGAATCGTGCTAATTTGGTTACATTAATCTGGAACTATATTTGAAAACCCTTGATCAATGTTCATTCTAAAGGGACACTGTAGTACTAGACTGATAATGACTGTTGGCGGGTGTTTAATTACGTTCTTAATTAACACCCACAACTTCATCCTGAAGACGTTTAAAATAAATAAATAAGGTCGCAATCGTCTTGGGCACGATCGATAAGGTTTTCTAAACACCCTTGCGGTATAATGGACCTTATTGTGTTCGTCGCACGGGCTACCGAGCGGCGGGCACGTTCGGCTTAATCAAATTATTCAAATAAAGCAGATTCCGCTCGCCTCCCGGGCGCCCAAGTATTCAACAAATACTCGTATTTACTGTGAAGACTTGTTCGGGATTGCATTTATTTCGACTGACATTTGTTTTGCTTTACAATCGGAATCGGCGAACGTGAATTCTTACACGGTGAGCTCGCCATCGTCTTTTTTATTCGGATTCAAATAAAAAAAATGTTGCTCCGATGTGAATTTAAAAATCAAATGTTAAGCGGATTTAGTAATGAAAAAAGCCACAGCTTTCAAAGCGTTTCGAAATAAATGGAAATTTAATGTTTTGAAGTATTCTTGCAGAATAAAGTTGATAAATCTGAATGCATTTTCATAAATATGCAATGTTTGTGAACCTTATGTTACCAAGTTTACCAAATATTAAAATACTCACTTACTAATATTTTAAAGAAAAAAAATCAAATGATGAATGTCTCTGCTGTTTATGTTCACAGAACTTCTATAACCTTTTAATTTGTATTCAGAATACAGAATTAAAGTTCGGAAATGTATACCATACCATAATACAAAATTTATTTATCATATAAACATATGTTGATCACAATTTTCGACATCTATTGAACATTGCCTAATAGAAAAAAAGGCTTCAATATAAAATGTTGGGACTCAAACTAAATCCAATAGTTAGCATCAAAAGAAGGCAACCCTAGTTTTTGTTTACGTACCATTCGGCTGTAAGCATTTATTTTAAGGGTACTGCGGAGGTGATATACGGCTGCGGCCATTATATTTTTCGTGACTCCGTTGGCATTAGTAAAAGAAAGACGTAAAGCGAAGTAAACACATATAGGAACTTATTTTCGGCAAATTAATAAAATGGGCTTAATACTACTACTCCGGTGTGTGAACGTCAGTAAATATTTATTGTTTAATACTATCATGAATTTTTAAAGAGTGATCTGGTCAAGCGTGAATAATAAAATGAATTAAATTTCAGAAAATATTAATTATTTGTCACATTGTTAATTCGTCTACAGATAAATCATACCTATTTATCTGTTATATGAAATAATACGGCAATCAAGGAAATAGCCCGCCTGATAGTAAATAAAATTGTTGCATACACTTAGTGGTTCTAAACCTAAGCCCAGTTGTTCATTTGTATCATTCAGGTATGTGTTTATATACGAATTACACGTACTATCCCTTCAATGCTAATCACTGATTTATAATAACAACAAAAAAAGGAATGTTTGAGATATTTTGGGCTGAGATAGACAAAACTTTTACTAAAAATATTTTGTTACAAAGTGTACATGACGGTGAGTGTCATGTACACTTTGTAACAAAATATTTTGATAGTTAATGATACGCCTCACCATGACAGAGCGACATTAAAGGAACCAACAACTGATAAAAGTTATATTAACCAACGACACTACAGTCTAATCGTTGTTCACCATCAATGCCGCACTTGGCCTGTCACCAAAGATAACAGATGTGCGATCTCTGTAATTATATAACGACTCAATACGATTCGTCTAATAATTACAGAGATCGTTACCGTTCTAAACAAACTTAACTTACGCAGACCAGTGTGTAACCGAATTCTTCAGAGATATAACCAAAGATAGGCCAACGCCCTGAATTTATGTGAGCATTATCTCGGATTACAAAAAGTGGATCCTTCTAGAGAATGGCTCGTCACCAAAAAGCCTTGCGTACTGATGAATTCGGTTGTCAGAACGAGGCAATTCGTTAGATTTGCTCCATTTCGATTCAGTTCAAGACGACCCAATGTGCCGAATCAAATAAATATGTAGCACGGGTCTCTGGGATGTGTCGAAGTAACCTTTGAGTGGTGAATGATCATCATGTTACAAGAGTTGCAGTTATGAGTGTGTTTGTTCTGCATTAATAAATAGGATTCAGTAAAAAAAAAGTAATAGATGAGTACGAAACTCATATACATACATATATGTATGTTGCTTGTGTACATATTTACATATATAGTAAAAAAAAGTGTAGTCGATGCAATTAACGAAGTTCTAAAATTCCATAATACTTACTATTAATTAATAAAATAATATAACATATTTTTTGTGTTTGCTTGTAATTTTCCAAAAGTAGAGTCATTATTTGATTTTATTATCTTAGTTACAGAATGATCTTTAAACATGTTTAAAGATTTTACTAGGATAAGTAAGAATAGAGAAAGCCGTTTTATGGGGTGAACATGTTTTGTTTTTTGTATGATTTAATTTCAGCTCTATGATGCCTTAAACAAAACAATATATCATAAAATAATACCACTCCACTTACTATTTTCGTTTTGTTCTTTGAAGTTTTTCTTGGATTATTCTAACACAGAATCGACAGTTCATGGAAGTTGCCCTTGACCTCTTTGTGTTTTTATAATCTTAAGGGTCCTCCGCGCTACCTAATTGCCCAGTGAAGCGCCAACACTAACAGAAAAAACCTCAACATCTGTTCGTATATACGAGTAAAAGGGTCAGCCCTGTAACAAACTGCGTTAATCTCAAGAGGCTTGCCCTAGTACGCCAGCCTAAATATAAGAATTAAAACAGTATAGTCATCAAAATTGAATGATGATCGAGGTCGGAAATTTAATTAAACCCTAGCAAGCAATCGATTTTTGTGTGCCATCTGTGTTATTTTTATTTATTACATTTCAAAAACCTTCTTCATCTCTTGTACTTTCAGAGTTACAATACCGTCTGCAGCCTGTATATAACTAATATTATTTATTTAATTTAAGAATGTAAATTTGAAATGACATTTAACATAGCCCTGGCTCCTAAGATTATAAAAATAGCCGCATTTCAGGAGCCAACACTTCCTCCTTGAAGTACAGGTTATAATGATACATAACGCACAAAACATTACACATAAACTTGTAGTGCAAAGAAATACTTAAACTAGCGCAATTGTTTTATGTATTGAAGAAAGAAAGAAAAAAAATCATCATGTATACATAAGTACATATATGAAACATCGGTACACAAAATGATACAATAAAAACTGAGCGTTTCAATCAATCTGTTTAGTTTGACAGTTGACTTTAGTGGGCTTTACACTTCAGTAATTTTAATAAATGTCTACACCTGAAGCATTTTCCGCTTATAAAATGACGAACAGTGGCTTGCTTCCATATATGCGAGTGGATGAGAGGGATACCAAACGTCTACTGCACTCTCTAAGCCTCAACGATGCTGGTGATTTGTTCTGCCAGACTCAAACCGCTGCGTATAGAAGAATAAACAGGTTGGTTGTTTGAATTTTGAACTACTAATAAGTATTTTTTAACCTTTTTTTTGAATGTGTACTTTGTTTTTATGTCACGCAACGGGGGAGGCAGATCATTCCAGCACCGTGAGGCGGCGAATCGAAAGGACCCACGAAAAGCAACGGTTCGATGTTTTGAGGTTATAAAAGTGTGGGTACATGTTCTCTTTGGATATCTAAAGTGATCTTGAGCCCATACAAGTTTTTCAAAGAGATAGCTTGGGGGTTTTAGTTTTTACAACACCAAACATAAAAGATGCCAGGTGAAGCATTCTGCGGGACTCCATTTTGATTATGTTAGCTGCGTTCAAGAAGGGTGTGACGTGTGAGCGAGGGGGCATCTGGAAGCAGAACCGTGCACAAGCGTTTTGAACACGCTGCACTATCTTGGTTGTTTTTTTAAGCAAGCATGGTCCATAAACTATGTCACAGTAATTAAGTTTGGACAAGACTAACGACTCGCAGAGAAGAATTCTTAACTGTTGATTTAAGTATGGCCTTATTTTATATAAAAAGCTTCAGCCTGTAAAAACAGTTACGGGAACATTCAGTTATGTGGCTATTAAAGTTCAATTGGCTATCAAAAAGCAGACCCAGATTCCTGGCTTCATTAACCTGTTCAATCACCTCACCATTCAATTTTACACCCAGGCATCGCTCTTCAGTTTTTTGGATATTTATTTTGCTACCTACAATCATCATTTTGGATTTTTTAGGGTTAAGAGTCAAGCAGTTGGAGTGGCACCATTGAGATAGCCTTTCTAAATCCTCGTTCAGTACTTCCACGGCGCTCTCAATATCAGCAGGTATTGAAGATATGTGCAGTTGCAAATCATCGGCATATAGATGCCACTAGGCAGTGTTTTATTGAGTTTACTATATCAGCGCTATACAGTATGTATAGAATAGGTCCAAGGATAGATCCTTGGGGGACACCGCGCTTCACAACTTGTGATGATGACTTGACTTTGCACCCATCCTCTCTAGTGAGTTGTACATACTGTTGCCTATGTTGAAGGTAGCTAGAAAACCACTTGACAGAGTGTGCGTCTATGCCATAGTAGGATAGCTTTGAGAGCAGTAGGGAAGTGTTAATCGAATCAAAGGCGCGGGAAAAATCAAGTAGCAGAAGAATACTGATTCGGCCTTGATCCCGCGTATTATTGTTTCATGTATATCCAGGATCTGAATGCTGAGACTTTTACGTGCCCTCTGAAAACTCTTACATTATTAGGCAGTCGGGGATTCACGTTTTATGACCTGAACAAACATTTCCGTTTTCGAAGAATTCTAAACCGTGATATAAATATAAGCTTCAGGCAAATAGCAATATTTTTTATCAACACCAGGAAGCAATTACAACTAAATAAATCTCTTTGGATCATATAATAATACAAACTCAATTTATGAACTACTGGACGAAGACATTGAGAACACATTGCTTTGATTTCGTATGGATTCATATTGTATGGAATAAAGCACTTTCAATCTCGTACTTGCGTTGAAAGTGAGTTCTTTTGATCGTACCTAGCTTAAGCAATAGGTGCCATCGTAACTCCGTGGAACGCGGATACTTGTCAATGTTTTATTCAATATCGCGTGACGTGTCGCCGTTAACACCGTTGTCTATGATTTGAATATTTTATAGTTTTCGTCACAAATACACCTTAAGTTACTGCAATTCGTAGTCGTAAGTTCAGACGGGTTGGATTTATTGCGTTTTTATTCAGTCGTGGTAATATTTGTTTTATTATTTCTACCAAATTCAAATCACTAAAGATTTCTTTGGCTTCAACTGATATTAATATGTGGCTTCAAGAGATTGAACAGTGCTTTTAATAATTATTTATAATACGTTATTGAGCAAACCAAACAATTTAAAAAGTAGTTTATGATTTTATGAATTTGAAGTTCATGTTAAGTAAAACAAGAAATGTGTCTAAATGTGACCTATCTTTCTAACAACCGATGATAATTTCATCAGTAATTATAATTAGGCCCCTATTTTTAAAGCTGAATAGTTTGCTTGAGACTTGGCACCGACATCAAAATTATAAAACAATTGTGTTTTATTTTTGCAACCTTAAAGGTGTTATTCTTTACATAGAAACACCCAGACCACTAGGTGTTTCAATGTATAATAAAAACATTTACATGTTTCTTAGACATGTTCCTGCACACAAATGTTTGTACTACATTGCGATCGAACCCGAAACCCTTGATGTAATAGCCGACGTCTCAACCATTACACCAAATGGGTTGTAAAAAATTTTAACAGTTGATAAACAAACGTTAATATCGTTGTAAGATTATCTTATAAAGGCGGGTTTAAATGCAAGTTAACGAGAAAAGTATGGTAAAGGACATTATTAGTTTTCAATGGAACTTTTTTGGTAATATTTATATTCAATAGTATTTAATACTTCGTAAGTTTACATAAAAAATAAAAATGTGAGGTCTTGTTGCATTCAACATAATTAGGTTTAATAACGTTGTTCCATTAATGTTAATAAATTATTCTAGTACTCCAACACATTATTTGATGAGTTGAAACAACGTTTGTTTACCGTAAAGGATTATATTTAATAATTTACACTAACATACACATGTATTTAATAACTTTTGTTGCGGCAATTTTGCTGAGGCTTTATCCTGATTTGTTACTCAATTTGCAATAAATTTATCAATCACCATTCTAATTTGATAGTTTGGGCATTAGGGATTCCAATTAATGATTTCCCTCTAAGACCTTTATGGTAATTGCTGGGACATTACAATATCAATGACATTTCGACCGTCTAATTAGTTGGTTGGTTTATAAACCCAAAAAGCTAGCTTTTAGATATATTTCGACGATCACCTAGTATCACTATATAGTATGCGGGTACGGATTGGCTGACTTCACGTACAATCTTTGGATCAATTCGCAGGCGTGCGCAGGTTTCTTCATGATGTTTTCCTTTACCGTAAGAGTGTCAGATAAACGTACATTATAATTTGAAAATTTCAAACAGTGGTTTGTGTACCAGCTTGGTTTGGTACGTGGCGGGCTTTGAACTTGCACTTTCCAAATCGGAAGTCAACATCAATGAGCCACTAACACTCTATCGACGACAAAGCAAGATATTTACTCTGAAACAAATTTTTATTCATATAAATAGTTTATAAGAATCGCCTTTTACAAATCATGAGAGTGGATTTTTTTTTATTCTACGCCAGACTTACAATAGTTACTTTTAGCTAAGTGAAGTTGTAAAATTATTTCAAAGTATTACCAAGCTAAACCAATCTAATCCTTAATCACTCAGAAACGAGAATACCTAATCCGCCCCATCCACCCCAATCCATTTGCCCGCTATACGCAATACGACAAACACCGCACAATCGAGCTTCGACACAAAGACTTCAATCATTACTTCACGCGTAAAAACTAGGTAACTACGGCTACGCACGTAGCGTCTACAGCGGTGCTACGTCGTAGCAATCACACAATCTAATGGGCGGATGCCATGTCAAAGGAATTCCATAAAATGGGAACGTTGGAAATACCTTACGAAACGAATGGTGAAAAAATCTTAAGCGATGGCTTGCGTGACCGCAGCTGTGGTCAGTGATATTTTGGAAGGCGAATGTGTAAAAATCATTGTGGTTCAGTGAACACTTAAAGTCAATATCAGAAATCTAATGTTTTTCAATGATGCATTGGTTGTATCATAAAGTATGAATGGTGACGCTAACGCGTAGTATTTTTCGAAGGTAATCAGTAAAACGTGAATATAACTTTTAATATTAATTTGGTTTCGTGAAACCTCTGTCTAACAAATATTATGTTTAAATAAAATAAGCTTTATAGTTATGTCCATTTCAAAAATGTTTATCAAATGTTCTGACGTAAGGGTAAAGGGATGAAATGTTTAAATATTAAAAAGAATTTCAATTAAAATAAAACAGCTCTTATTGACACAATTGTAAGTAAGTATCTGTGAATTTTCTCAGGCATGAGTTACGCACACGTGACAAAATTATAAATTATCACAAAACAAACCATCAATACATTACAAATACCTGTTATTTACCATATATTAACACGATTGCGGCATAAGATAGGGTTTCTTGTTTTGTTAACCATTTACGCCATCATCAATTATATTGACCCCATATAGTGTCGGTCATTACTCCAGTAACGACTTTGGCCTAATTTCGTTTCAGTTTAACTCCTATGATGTGCGATAGTTTACGGAAAACAATTACCGACGTCTGAAATTCTGATGATTATTACTTCGTATTGTGTGATATTTAAACCAATAATATCTTTTATATTACCTACACTATTTTATATTGTCCTTGTAAAAGGAATTTTTTAACCTATGACTTTATGTTGGTTATACAAAAATTTAACCAAAAATAAAAATCTAAGACCATGTTGAGTATAATAAGATCGTTGTTCAGCAGAAATAGTATCTATTTTTATTTAATTATTTATCAAATGCATTGAATATTTTCTTTAATAACTCATTTTTTTCTCCCTCATTAACCTATCACAGTCCACAGTTAGACATATCTATCCCTCATGTTGTCCAAGTTACCACTGTTAGTATTAAGGTACTATTTCCTAAAATTTAAAATGATAAATTCATGGTAATCTTGACTACTTTTGACCTCTATTAAAATCTATTAAAGTGTATAACATCAAAAGCATGAATTAGATCAAGTTGTTTCGAACTGTAATCTAAGTACTTATTAAACGTATTTGAGTTTTTACTGGGTCAAGTACAGGTTGTGAGATTTTAGAAAGAATACAACGTTGTCACAGCAATAACGAGAAAATAATCATCATTTGATTTTCCTTCCGGATCAGATGGTGTATTACAATATTAATACAGTCATCATCACCAGCTCATTAAACGTCCCCAATGAGGGGCACGAGCCTACTCATATTAGGCCTTAGTCGTCCACGCGGGCCCAGTGCGGGTTGGACAACTTCACGAAAAACCTTTGAATCTCTTCGCAGGCATGCGCAGGTTTTCTCACGATGTTTTCTCTCATTTTAAGAGCGTCGGATAACGCACATAAAATTTTGGAAATTGGAAAACACATTGGTTCGTTGCGGGATTTGAACCTAAGCCCTCCCGGTAGGAGGGCAACAGTCCACACCATTGTGCCATTATTTAAAATATATTTGTTTATATTATGAATGAAGCCACGGAAGACCACTGTTATAGTGTCTTCATCACCATGGCTCATGCTAGGTGACTATTGTTTTTGTGTCCTTAAATTTATATGTAGAAGAATATTGTTGTATTTTTCCAGAAAAATAAACACAATTTCTTTATTTCTAGATACAAAAGTGACCAATAAACATTCAGATCTCACTTCTGTTTACCCAATAAATTGAATTTGCTGTCGTAATTTTTAACTTCAATCAATTAAATTTAATGTTACACAGGCTCTTAACCAAGTACGTTGAAAATATTAATTTTTTAACTTAACATCGTATTTAATTCTTTGATATTTTAAAGATTTTGAGATTACTTCCTATTGATAGTAGATAAATTAAGATCAATGAATAACAAGAGCTTCTCATGTGGACTACATGAAGTAACTGCAACATGACAACCTAGAATAATGCATTAAATTACCCGGACCTTAGAAAATATTTTTCTATAAAATTAAGTATCGCTTAAAACTCTTACCATGAGGCCTCCGGTAGGATTTCGACCCAATATTTCGGGCTTACCGATCTAAGCCCACAGGTGAGACGACTCTATCACCGAGGTAGTTAGGTATTAGTATACGCTAACAATAAGGTATATTACAATGAATAATGTTGTCATTACAAGTCCAATAAACAACATTAAAACTTCAATGAAAGCCGGTACATTTGGAGTCACGCAAAATGGTACTTACGGATGCAAGTTGCATTTTTTCCGCAACAATTTTTGTAGAACATAGAAAACATTATTTTATTACCTTATTTCCTTTTCGATTTAACTGCTTCTTTTTGTAAGCTTAAATTCCGTATCGAGATATTAAGAGTCCTAGTTTGGATTCATTTTACGTACTCAAAGGAAATGGGTAGATTTTAAAATAGTAATAGAAGCCTTTTTATCGATGTATATGATGATGATTTATGTACATAGCAAAGTTTTAAAGATAAAAGATATACAAGATCTTTGTGAGTGGTATAAAATGGGTGAAGATAAAATTAACAAGATTTTTTCAGAGAAGAAACCTGCATCTACTTGGCTAACTTGACTTGGGCAGATACGGCACACTCCAATCGACTTCCGTTTACATGCGACTCGTCCTATATGGGTAATTAACTGTCCAGTTAATTGACATTGTCTGCGCGGATGGCAAGGCTCATCTTAGTTCAGTTGGGGGCATGGTAAAGACCAGAAACCCACCTACCTACCCAGCTGAACAGATAAACTATTTTACATTTTCATCCATTATATTCAAAAAAGGCTTTTATTTGTGATACTTACTGAAACAGGATGTACAGTTTGTATGCCCAAACATACAAAATACAAACTTTATGTATAAAAGTTATCTTAATAAACTACCAAACTGCCGAAAATCCAGTCACGTAAATAAGCGAGCTAGTGGCAATTTGTTAGCTACACCGGAATCTTAGGATTCAACACACATCAATATACCAAGCCTAAGCGTTGGGTGAATTTATCGGAGCCGCCTGGACTGATTGGGGCCGTAAACTTGCTTTATGGTAACCCATATTAGGTAGGTATAAATAGATCGCCTTGAGGATCCGTAAGGGCCATTTTTCTATCGACAATGGTCTCGTTAACAATAAGGGTTAGGTCTTTTCGACCTTGGGATTAATAGTTGCCATTTGTATTGTCTGTTATTACTGTCAATACTTGTTTGACTCACTTATTTGCATTTTACATCAGGTAAAAAGACTTGTTATGACACAGTTTCGCATCCACAACTGAAGAGCCTAGGCTTTTCGTAAAATAATCATCTAATCTATTTAAAAGACTTGCATGTCGCCATGCCTGTGTTCGCTTGATACTACTGTACTTCAGGAACGTACTCAGGTCTAAGATCCATTAACAGACTAAAAAATAAAGTAATGAATGTTGTGTAAATACGTAGGGAATATTAATTTATAAGTTACCTTCTGTTGTTCTAGCACTATGAAATCCAATAATAACAATAATCAAAAGAGATAAAGATTTTTGTTTTGTATTAATTTAACTAGACTAATTACAAAACTGAAACTCATTCAAACATTAGAGGTCCAAAATTAAACAATGTTTTAAAATTATAACTCTTGTAACATGATACTAAGCAAAATTATTGTTGCTCTTAGGGCTTGAACTATCGACCCCTAAAGCAAAATCAAACAATATATTTTATTTATTCTACATTCTGTTAAATTTTAATAATTTATAGAATTGAATATAATATTATATTAGAGAATTGGTGTACCAAATCACATAAAAAAATAAAGCGTACCTTAACAAAAATATTTACCGATGCAAAAATAAATCAGGTTTCTATATTAAACTATAAATATGTTTTCCATTTCAAATTTATACTTGGACTAGAAAAACAGAACATGCTAAATCGAAATTAATTTTACTGAAATCCTTAATAACTGTGCAATACGAAAATAGTGTGAGTTTTTAATGGTTATCGGGGAATGAAAGGCGCTTATAAAACGTCACGCGTCTCAATACAATGGAAAGGTTCAATAAATATCTACATACGCAGGAAAAGGGTTTTTAAAGGTAGAATTCCAATAAACCAGCAGAAATGGCGAGTGAATAAGCGAGTACATTCAGAGAGACCGTGGCCTTTCTGAACGAATTTGGATAAATTTCTATTTTGTGCCGTGAACAAATTGAAATGGAACCTCGAAACATCTTTCGATCTGTGTTGATGGCACTCGGCTAGCTGTATTCGATTCAAAATGTTCGCAGTCAATGGCGTATGCTCCTTTTCAGGCAGGGATCACATTAGATAAGTGGCACATTCGTGCTTTGAACTTATATAATATTCAAGGATGCAAAGGGGTCTCAATAATCTTTTCATATCCAAGCCATGCTATTTGTTAAGGCCAGTGCCGCACATAATGACGCTATATGATGGTTGACAGATTCCACGAAACATTACTGACGCGGTGAAATTAGCTGAAACAAAAATGAGTATATTGCAAATTGCCAACCCGGATTGCAGATACAAACGTGCTGTTAGATTGCCAACACGTCACATTACTAATATATGGCTTTCTTTAAATAATTCTATCTTTCTTTCTTCTTTTTGTGCTGTATGATTTATTTATGAAGTAAAGTATAACAACTCATAGCGAAATATTAAGTATGATTGTTTGAATAGACTAATCTTATCGCACCGCCTTAAAGTAACAAGTTTGTCGGTTTTTTACAGGCTCTACTTTGGTGAGTGTTCTTCCGAGCTCCATGCACTGATCCCATCGTCTCCCTTTCACCATAGGTCATCAAGGTGGATTGCAGGATTTGGATATGGATAGTCTGTGCTCAAGAGTAAGCCCATCTTAAATAAATAAAAAATATTCGATTTCTAATCGTTTAATTCTTACCCAGATATTGGGAGAGCTTTTATGAATCTAGAATAGAGGCGCAAGACGATTCTAAACTATTGGAATCGTACAATAAAATGATGTAAACACATGTGAAAAGTGTCTTCACATAGAATGACGCACACTTTAAAAACGAAGCATGAAATTCTGAATTCAGGTGGGTATTTTTGTCCTTCGTATTAATATTTAAAATGAGAGCGTCATTTCGGCGCATTCTGCCTCATTATATACCCTTAAGTTGACATTATTTATGTAGGTCCAGATAAAATGGCTGATTACTTAGCCCGGCCTTGAAATAATAAGTTTCCTAATAATTTGCTGGGAAGGCCAACGAAAAATCTCCCCTCGGAATTTTAATTAAAATTCCCAAAGCTATACTACCTGTAATTTGTAATATTCCATAAGATAAAACCGTGTTTAAGTCAGCTTATTTATGGTTCGACCTGATTAGTTTAGAAGTTGCAACTTTAGTGCTAGATTTAAAGTAAAACTATAAATTTGTTTTACAACAAACAAGATTTTAAGCTTTGAATAATTGAAAATATTATTCTGATAAAGATTTTTTTTTAAAACTAATGTTGGTATTGATGTACAAAAATGGACGCGCAAGATCTTAAAACGTTATTGACTTTAAGTGAAATCATGTATAATGATTTCATTAAGATCAGTAGGTTTTAAAAAAATACACTAATATTAATTAAATCGTGTGTGACAAAGTACAATATAAAAAATATATTTGAATTCCAAAAGAATTTAAAACCAAAACAATTTATTTTGATTTGTTAATTGTGTAGAATAATGTCTGGTTATTTCGTAGTTGCACCTGTTATAACGAAAAATCATTATGTAATATTTTACGTAAAATAATGCTAAATAAATAAATAATCAAGCTTCTATTGGTCAATTAGGTTGTTGACCAATCTTTGTAGTAATTGTTCTACGCGGGGCTGATTGATTCGAAGTCTTTACTCATAACTTTTCTGTTCTATGAGATATCAGATTTTCGAAATGTGTGTTTGTGAAATAAGATCTACAAGTACCCGTTAGCTTCATAATAAATGTTTATCAAGTTTGTAATATGTATGCGTTTTCAATTTTCGTAATGTCTGTACCTCTATTAATCTGCTCACCCAACCGTTTATTTTTACTAGCAAAACGACGTCACAACGACGTTTGACGTCAGCTAAATTCAGCGGAAAACTAGAGCGTCAAAGCGTGACGGTCCGACGACATTACAACACTAAAATACCCAATAAATCTTGCCTTCACAGAAACACAATTTTCAAGTTCACCACAATCAGCGGAGGTTATCTTACGATCTCTCGACATATTCCAGCCTTTGTTGTTGCAAGTATAAAACGTTTTGCGTACGCTTGATTTTGAACTGTAATGCGTTGCGTTAGAGGTTTTGGAGATTGCACCAGGGATGGTGTTGGTACGTAACCCTTCGGTAGGCGAGTTGTTTGCGAGCCGTACTGTTCTCCCACGCGAATGCTCATTGCTTTTGTATGGTGCAAATTATAGGTTAATTGGTACGTGAAAGTTAAGGCTTGCGATGCGCTGTAGTTTTAACGAGCTGGTAAAAATACACTGTTGGTCCCGAGAAAGGCGTGGGTGTCAGGTGCATTGTATTCTTATTTTTCTGTTTTACAATTGTAATTAATAGGTTTTGCAACGAATTTTTAAGGATTTTACACACCAAATTCATGCACAACACAAAACAAAAACAAAGCGTCTATTGTACAATTTCGAACTTCGAACATGATGTAATAGGTGTAAATCCTTCAAAAAAATCCAAGTATTACGCATTAAAACTATACAAACAAAAATAAGAAGTAACACGTTAGGAAAGACATTATTCATAGACATTATTTCAACTTATAAAAACAGATATCCTAACAACCAAATCAAGTAGTCGTGGAATATTTTATTTCAAATTTACTTAGGCTTTTCTTAGGCCCGTATTCTAGAACGAGACTCAAAGTTGAACTTAACTTCAATTGAAAAGGGATAGCGCTATATACGATAAATAGCGGATTCCTGTCACTCCATTTAATAAAGATTATGTTGAGTCTCGTTCTAGACACGGCTTTAGAATTTTACGACTGTGTTCTACGAGTATCGTTATAAATATCCACTGACATTCAAACAGCGCCATCTAGTCCCAAACTGAGCATAAGCCTGTATTATAATAATAATGTTTTATTTTAATAAAAACTTATTATATCTAGTGACTATTTAGATTGGAGCCCCCATTTAAGCAAATGGTGCCTGTGTTTGGAGACTCCGCTGTTCCGTAGCTTAAAAGAATTTAACTTACAATCAAGTAACAATAAAATATATAAAACAGCAAAGAAATGTTTGGTTTGTGTGTGTGTGTGTGTGTATGTATATGGATAATAATATATGGGAAATAAACAATGGATAAACATACTTAAGTATTTTTTAACACATTTATACAAAATGTGTGATTAAATGTCAAATAAATTAGTATCTTGATTATATTACAAGGTACAGCAATATCAGTAGTGACAACATTATATATTAATGTAGCTCATGTTTCGATTTATTATCAAACCACGTCATTAAGACTAAACAAGTATATAGTATGTCACGATAGTTAATTACAATTAAAGTGTCTGGCATCATCATATTTCAAATTTGTATATTCACCCTGTCGATGGTATAAGGTATGCAATAAGTATTTTTGTGGCAAGAAAATTATTGAGTAAATTATAAACTGTGGCCTCTTTAGAACATGTAACAGAATAAGGGATAACTCAATTCAAAGTCAAAGAAAGTTTTCGAAAATTCTAACCAGGGATCTTAGCGTTGAATTTAGGTTTATACGTTGTTCGAGGTCGTGGATTCAAATCCTACGGGGAAATTGCAATTGCCGAGTGCAAAGCCATGCCGCTGCTTATCAAGAGAAAAGAGCTCTCTTTAAAACTCTTTAAACATGAAAAATTCCATGCTGTAGTTATTCAAAAACACTTTGGCTGGTCGTCGTATAATTTACGCACGAGGAAGGAACGATCGCTGGAAACGAACGGTTTTGCAAGCGATAGTTGCCCGGTGATTTGGATAGACCCTAGCTTGGCGTTTAGTTGTACGGTAGTAAAATGGTGACATCGGCATTATATAAAAAATACCTTGAAGCACTCACTACGAAAAAGCTAATAAAATACACAAAGAGACCTATAGCCTCTCCGGAATTCAAAGACTCCAAACTGCTTAGGAGATTAGAATTACCGACAGTTCGGACCGTGGCACGTCTTTGCAAAGCATCAAAAGGGTCAAGCTGGTATTTAGGGGCACCTGCCTAGAGTTGAGAATAGAACTCCACATGAGGTTTATTAATTAAATAAAACCCTAAAGGGGATATACTCAGAAATCCTTAATTTTGTTTTTGTTACGATATTCTGCCAATGAATTGTTATTCTACAGTCCTTTGTCAAATATGTTGTATCGCTGAATAATATGTGACCCACGACCTAGCTCGTATCACTTGCACCATCGCCAAAACTAGACAACACAGAGGGTTGCGGTTTGCGTTAATTAACTACTGACTGAAAACTTGTTACAATAGAGTCAAGTAATTTGAAAATTGTTAATAATGCTCTGCACGCAATCTGCTTTGAGTTTTGGAGGCTAGAACCCGGAAATATGGAAATGTCACTTTGTAAATGTGTCAGCATTCCTTTACTATCATGGCAGCCTATATATATTATGATTCAGATTGTCACAAATTGTTTTATTGTGTCAATTTTTTTCAATATCAAGGTGTATGTTATAGAGTTGAATATTTTTTTTGTACCTACATTGACAAATGTATCTTTATAATGTACTAAAAAAAATCATGTATTGAAATAGGTTAAATCTGTTTTTTTTATCCACTTACATTCACACAGCGCCATCTAGCCCCAAGTTAAGCGTGAAGCCTGCATTATGGGTACTAAACAACGGATAAATATACTTATATACATTTTTTTTGTAAATACATACATGTTATACATAGGAAACACCCAGACCATTACAAACAGACATGTTCATGCACACAAATGTTTGTACTGCCCGGGGATCGAACCTGGGACCCTTGGTGTTGCAGCCGATCTCTCAACCGCAACACCAAATTGGTCGATTTCTAAGCAATTAGTTTCTTCGTGGTGTCACATTTTTAAATACTGAGCTTTACTGCTTTTCACGTTGGTAATAAGACTTGGTTGATAGTTTATCCTTCTCTCTGACGTATGGGCAATTTTCTTGTTTTTAGGGTTCCGCAGCCAAATGGCAAAAAACGGAACACTTATAGATTCGTCATGTCTGTCTGTCTGTTCGTCCGTATGTCACACCTTTTTTTCTCCGAAACTATAAACACTACACTATTTAAACTTTGTAAGTATATGTATTCTGTGAACCGCTACTAGGTTTTGACAAGAAACTTGAAAAAAAAAATATTTTAGGGTTCCCCATACATTGAACTGGAACTCAATAATATTTTTTTCATCGTCCCCTCCCCCCCCTGTGGTGTATCAATGTGTAGAGCTTGAAAAATGATAAAGAGGTTTCTAATATCATTAGATAATATATTGATTGTGAGGTTTTTTTTATTTATTTAATTCATTCGACTAGATAATTCACATGATACTTATGATAAGTGTTACACCAATAGTATGATGTCAAAAGTTAATAAGGGAGAACGATTAGGAGAATATATGGTGATGCATTGAGCTCCGTATAACCACACTCGATAAAACACAACGCAAAGCGTTGTTACAAGAAAAATATTTGTGAGGTCAAAGTATAATTAAGCTTGAGCCGGCCCACCCCATCCGAGCTGAAGCTTTGCTCTTCCACACTTTGATAATTCAACCAGGAATATCCTAGCTACAGTGGTAAAAATAACTCACAATGTCTTACAATATAACTACATTGTGAATAAGCGTTTCACATCGATTTTTGATATAAATTAATTACCTGTTAATTAAAACACAGGTCTGTCATAATTGGATTTTTAAATGGAAAATCAAATTTAAAAATTAATGACCTTCGTCCTTACTTGCTTTTGTGCTCGGAAGTCCATTATAAAGGTACTTTGTTAAAATATGTAATTGGTTTTAATTTTCAGCTCCACCATATATTTTCATTAAAAAAAAATATGGGTGAATAATTACCGCCTTTAAATATAATATTAAATATCAAATCAAGTTAATTTGAGTTTCATCCCATTTTTGGACAACGCTTTTAAAACAAAAAGACAACAATATTCCAATTAGAGAATCATAAGTCTTGAAAAGTATTTAAAAGCTACATTCAGTCTTCACTATTTATATTCGTAATCAACAAAATAGAAAAAGAAAGGAATACTTGTTTATCGTTGAATTAACATATACGCTATTGAAATAAAAGATAAACAGGTTATTGTAATTGAAAGAAAACATTTTTTTCACATGTTGTTAGTTTATACGAACGTTTAAAAGTTCAACCAAGTTTGACGACCCATGTGGTGTAACTGGTTGAGACATTTGATTATAATTGGTTTGATCTCCGAGCAATACAAATATTTGTCTGCATGAACATGTCTGTTTATATTGATCTCAGTCTTTTATTTGTATCATATGTATTTACAAAAAAATATATAAGTATGTTTATCTGTTGATTATTATGCATATTAAAGGCTACTTAACTAGATGGCGCAGTATGAATGTCAGTGGATATTTATTACTAGCTATTTCCCGCGGTGTTCCCCGCGGTATAAATTTATATTCTTCCGCAGTAAAACAGAACCTAAAAGCGCGGAGCTCACACAACGCGCGACCACCGTGCGTTGAGACATTGATTTATTTTTCTTAAACAAAAGTATTTTTTAAAATATAAGGTACCTATGTTTTTCCTAATTACATCAGTTACCTGCCAAAAGAAAGTATCCTATCCAAACCGGTTCAGCCGTTTCAGAAATTACCCGGAACAAACAAACAGACAGACGGACATAACTTTTAAAAATGTTGTTTTGGTGTATGGTATCGTGTGTTGGTATATATGTGCATTAAGAAAAAAAATTTTCAATACTACAAATAGACACTCCAATTTCATTTATTTATAGAGATTAAATTATTATCATGTACGTAGTGAAATACACGAAGCGACACTTGTATTATCTACTCAAATAGATCTACATTGCGAGCCAATGTACGAGTATGTCAAACACGCGAGCTCGATACAAACACTCTCGATTACGATACTGGGGCAAACTACTTCTCAATTAAACTGGGTTAATTCTTTGAAAGCATCGCCACAAGCTTGGAGCTAATAAATACAAAGTTTCTTCCATTTCGTGTAAGAATTAACTTACTAAATTCAGCTTTTGTTGACAGAAACTTAAGTTCAAGTTTCATGATTATAAAAGGCAAGACTTTAAAAAAGTTATGAGTGACTTCTTATGATCCCTTGATGTTATATAAATGAGCCTATCATCTTATTTCAAGACGGCAACGGGTATAGACGAAACAATGAACGACAGTTTACTTTTGCGTATTTCCAATATGCATTAACATTTTATACAAAAAAACGTTTCATATAAAGCATGTGTCATCCAGTAAATCTCTCTTTCTTTCTTTTATTTATTTGGACAACAGATAGCAATCAATAAGATTAAAAAGGTACATTATTTGAAGGTGGCAGAACTGATAATTCCGTTAACTTATGACATAAAACAACTCACGACATTTGTATATGGTGACTTTGCAGATACTGTGATCACAAGTAAATTGCTCGTCGACTTTCGTTTTTTTTATATGACACGCACACAGCGCCTTATAGCCCAATATTAAGTGAGGAGCTTATAGTAAGGCTACTAAACAACTGATAAACATACTAATATTTTTTTTGTAAATACATATATATTATACATAAGAACAAACAGACATGTTCATGCACATAATTTAACAATGTTTTAGGTCAATCAAACAATGCTCAGTTTAATCTCAATACATTTTATTGATATCCTAATGGCGATAAAAGTGTTTCAACAGGGTTTTCATTGACTTCGAAGATAATCGCTTCCGAATAAGAAAATCGGCGAAAATGTATGTGCTTCACTTTTCTTCGGTATAAAGTGAATTGCAGGCACTTATCTGTTCTCGAAGAGTGCATTTCGGGTCGGTGCTTTCGCCTCAGTTCACCCATTGGATTACCTTCAATATTCCAACTTTTGATTCTTGAGTTGCGTTTATTGAATCGACTCGATAGGTTTGGATCACTTTGGATTTTCTATTTGGTTGATTTGTGATTACGTTACTCCCATTGCATACTAAGATAATCGTGTAGCTTTAATATCTTTCATATACAGATTGTGTCTTCACTCATTGCAGTCATTATTATTATTGTTCTATAACCGCCTACTACAAGAAACAGGCCTTCCCGCCCAGCATAACTATGGGGAGATTGGGCTGTAACCCACCCGGACCCAATGCGGATTGGCAGGTATTAAGAACCCTCCTAAGATTGTAGCCGGGACCGACATTTTAACGTGAGCTCGGAAGCACTTTCTCTCATAAAATCTAAATCATAAGTGACGTTTGCCCCAGGTTTTCAACCCACGACCTCCGGGCTACGCAGCCGAACATGGTGCCCACTAGACCACAGATGCAGTGCTTATTGAAATAGATTTAATAAAATAAACGCTTAAAAGCGATTTTCAAAATTGAAATATCGCTAACGAAATTTTATTTGGGTGCGAAATAGAAAACAAATAATCTGAAAAATCCTATTGGCTTTGCTATCAACGTGAAATGTGATTGCAATTAGCTCATACGCCTTAGAAGAACAAAGACCGAGGTGGATTGCTCCGCAATGCGCTCATTGCTAAGTACACACTTGAGAACTAAAGAAAACACACTGGTCATGTTTGTCTACAGTTATAATATAATTTTGTGCTAGTTTTGTTTGCGGTTTGAGAACATGAACGCCGACGCAAATATTATGATTGCTTTGGCGAGTTTATTTGCGTTACTCTACAGGTCATAATATATATTATTATTGTTAACGATCACAGTTTCAATTCAGGTTGAATCACAAGGTGTTAGTTCCTTGAACTAATAAAACAATTATAGTTAATAAAAAGTATAAGTAATGGTAAAAATCTAAATTATAACTTTACTTTTAGGAATCAGGCAAAGAAAATCTATTGTATTATTATCTATCTATTATCTATTCAAATACCAACACTCTTTCTTTGAATGGACGAGAGGATAAATAAATATTTAAACACTCATCCTATAATAATGATTCTTTCATACAGATAACGCTCGGATAAAACAAAATATAATTCCATGAAAAAATATAGAGATCAAATTGATTACTACGGCACAAGTGTTATACTAAAGCGTAGCTTATAAAATTAAACAAAATATGTAAAATATCTACTTAACATTCTTTTTTGACGTCTGGTCTCAAATAACGTAATCTTATTTTGGACAACCGTAACATATATATTTCTGATATAATAAAAAGTTAATAATCATATGTCGTAAGAATATCAAATCATCATCTAGTAAGTGTTGATATAACTAAATACACATTTTTCGAAACTGTTTATACTAGTATTTTTAGTTTATTTTAAACTTAATGATTCAATTGGCAGAGTTGTAAGTCATTCAAGATACAACCCAACAATAAATTCTATTGTAATAAAAAAGTAATTTCCCCCATTGACAGGATTACTGTAAATCCAAAAACTCATCTGATGATTCTTATTACCCGTAGATTGCCTATTTCGTTCCGAATCATTCTTTGTACGTAGAAACTCAGAGGCACATTCATTTTAAAAACAGCTAGCCTCCATTCAATCCGGGCGGGGACAGTCGGATCTGATAGCTTGCCGGCTACCACGCAATACAATTTCGGTATAAAAGCAGACACAATTTCGTTGAGATGCCCTAACGTTTCGAGTTTGTCTTATTTTTATGGAAAACGTCAGATGCGGGCAATGTTTTGGATACAAAACATTGGTGGATTCATGTTTGAATGTTGGTATGGATAGTTGACCAGAATGTAAGTTACGTTATGTTACGTTACGTTGCCGAGTTGTGTTTATTTGCAGGAATGCCTTTTTAACAAACGCTGCAAGTACAAAATACTCAATTAATTATCGTCTTTTAAATAGCATTTTTTAAAGAAGATGAAATTTTATATCTATAGAAGGTAGCCATATTAATAGGATGCTGCATTTGATTAAAAAAGGATCTTTTGATATTTGTATAATACAATTTAATTTTAATTCAGTATCTATCTCTAGTTATTACATTTTAATCCGTTTTCAATAAACATCAACGAAATTAGGATAGACTTAATTTGAATTAAATATTTAAAGGCTTGGTGACATTTATTATAGACATTGCAGACATGAATACAGCTCAACTCAAAACTAGTTTGTGTGCGAATTTAATGGCACCTAATCTTGGGATTTTTTTTTCTGTCAAAAGGAGTACCTAAAATCGTGATTTTCATGTCATTATGAACTATTTCCCAATTTCCTGTGGGTGTTTCCTACCATAGCGATTTCCATAGATTCCAACGTTACTTTTGTTGTTACTGCAGACAAAAAGCAGAACTCAATCGTATATCAGAAAACAGCATAAACTCCCTTTAATTTGTTAAGTGATGAAGCATTTGCTTATTACTGAGCTTTGATTGATTGAGATATTAGACAAAAGAAAATAATAAATTTATCGGAATATATTATAAAAAAGATTGTATTTCATAACTACGCAAAAGAATACGATTGAAAACTTCATGCTCGAAACATGAACATTCTAGCGATTAGAAACGATTCTCGGATCTAAGCTGTCAAGCTGAATCGTAAACTGAAAATTCAATTTTCAGACCAATAAAAGTTTGCTGAACGCTTTACAATGGTTGGTGAATGTTCGACATTTGTACTAAGGAAAACTCAATTTAGGTTTAGAGATGAAGCATTTACTTGTTACTGAATTTTTGACTGCTACATGAATTCAATGACTACAAAATATAATATGATTGAACATTTCGTACACCATACATGAAAAATCAGCGATTGAACGCTTTACACTGATTGGTAAATGTTCGATATTAAGAGAAAGGAAAACTCAATTCATTTAGAAGCACTAAGCTAAACATCAAAAATGAAAATAAAATTGTAATTATTTTATATCATCATTAGCTCATTAAACGTCCTCCACGATGAGCCTACCCGTAAAGGATATTATTATGTACGCCTTAGTCGTCCACGCGAGCCCAGTGGAGATTGGCTGATTTCACGCATAACCTGTGAGTTCCTGCGCTGGCAGATTTTCTAACGATGTTTTCCTTCACCGTAAAAGTGTCGAATAAAAACATTGGTACGTGGCGGTATTTGAATGTGAGCCTCCCGACGCTATAATTTTACGTAATTTAATTAGTTAACATTAATTTTCTCTGTTTCGGTTCACTATACCGACAGATTGGTTAACAAACATATTTTTAAATTTCTTAATAAGTATCTATCGGATGCTAGACACAAACGAATTCTTATATTTTATACTCGTAGCTTAAAATTGTTATATTTATTTGTAACCATCATATTAACTTTATATTATGATGGTTCGATAAATGAAAAACGTAATTTTGGCTCAAGCAGCAGTTTGAACAATTCTTTCGGTGCGTCCTTAGTCCCAGGCTGTAAAATCCCTTTTATATTTCTCTTCTCATTTACTATACTATGGACATTATGATCTTTTGGACTACAGCATGTCACGCCTATCCATTGCGTACTGGAAGGTTACCAGTTAGTATTTCATGTGTAACACATGCTTTAAAATAAAATTTACTGACATAAGAAATATTTTACAAGAAATTAAAGTATCCGCGAATTGCCAGACTCTTGTTCTTTCAAATCGAAATCAAAAAGTCTTAAGTAAGGTCCTTATTTAATAAACACTTATATATGTCAAATGAAGCTATCACTGGTGCAGAATGTAGTTTTGTAGTCCAGCAAGAAACTCAGTGGTTAAAAGTTATACAACAAATGGTAATTATCACTCGAGCTTTCGACATAGAGTTAACCCCGTTAGAATGAACCAAACATACGCTGAAAGAATGCCAAGAAAGCGAACGCATAAGTGGCTACAAGAGGCTTGCTCCCTTTGAAGCTCTGCGTTTTACTACTCAATGGCCTCTTTAATAGCTCAGTTTTATGTTCACCAAGATTAAGATTGTGCCTACTTGTTTTATACTACGCTACTACTACTACTTATACGCTCTAAAAAAAATTCAACAATCAACCATCATTAAACTTAAAATTAAACTACTAACACGTTTTATTAATAAAAATTTAGTGTCCATGTTAGGAGATAAAATAATGTTATTCCATAAAGTTTTACTTAGATCCAGATTTTTTCAAAACAAGTATTTATTTAACAAGTGCTCATTTAAACCTCTTTTAGTAGTTTTAGTTATATATATTGTTTTATGATGATGGATGCTATGAAAGCATTAAATATATAATGCTATACATTAAACGAGTATATTGGCCCATGACCTTGGATTTAAAAAACTTACTTACGTTCCTCACTAGTATTTGGCCGATAAATAAATATATATACCTATGTTTAATTTTTGTTGGAGCTTTAATATACCCTCATTTTAATTTCAGCTGCATGAACGAGTTTTAATATCAAGTTAACGACCCTTCATTATACTAAACTTGAATTATCTGTTGCTTTACAGACTACGCCTTTTGACGATGAGAATAGAGTTGCGAATTGGATATGTAATAAAATTTGTTTATACAATTATTACTGTAGGTGATTTATTTTATCTAAAAAACTAATTTTATTTGCAATATGACCAAGGTCATGGGCCAGGTTACTCATTAAACATATAGTCATAAAATATTTAATGCATGAATAAAATCAAACCATCATCATAAAACAACTTTATTTAAACTGAAACTACTAAAAGCTTTTTCAATGAGTACCTGTGAGAATTGTATTTGTTTAGGTAAAGTCTGGATACATGCATGACTTAATCTAATTACCTTATATGTCCTAGCATGGAATTTAAATGTTAAACAACAAAACATGAAAGTTCTTTTGTTTCTCATATTCAATAGAGTTGCGATTTTGATATGTTACAAAATGTATTTAAAAAAAAATGTGAGCGATATGTAGTTATACTAAAAAAATACTTTTAGAATCTACTAATAAAGTTCAAAACATGCTCCCAATAAAACAATAAGCACTGTAGCTCAGCGAAAAAACAAACGGTACGTTGAAAAGTAACTTTCTTGATACAAAGGCAAAATAAAGAAACGCAAACAGTGGACTATTAAGACAGCTATAGAGGACGGAGTTGATTCCACAAAGGGTGAACCAATTTTATGTTGCTCCTATTCGCTTGAATACTGCGAGACAGTCACTACGGCTGTTTAAAAGTTTGCCACTTAGTACTGTTTCAGTTGATGTTCGAAAATTGTATGAGAAGACAGTGGAATGGTGCATTGGTTTTTTATCTTTGTTTTCAGAGTTCAGGGATGGAAAAGCAAAGATAAAAGGTATAATAGTGGCTCAAAAGGCGCGTATAATTTAAAGTATTTAATAAATGCAAGCCTAAGTTTAAATATTTTTATACTTATTTAGTATTTAGTAGTATATATTCTTACTAATATGCAATGATAACCCTACGGGACATTGAAATACTTATATAAACTCATAGAAAATTATTTTTCATTCATTCATTTATTTCATGCATTACGCGGTTTACAACAAAGGTATTAAGTATACACATAAACCCTGCAAGGACATAGCAATAAAGTTAAATTAATTGTTCCTAGACCTTATGTTTTGTTCTATTTGTATTGTACTAGATTATTCTAAGTATGCATATAAGAAATATGTACAAACTGAATAAATAATTATAACAGTCATACAGTCAAAACTTAGTTGCCTCTTTTTTTAAAGCATCAACAATATCATATTTCGATAAAAGTAAGTAAAGTTAAAAGTAAACAAATAAGCAATCAAACAGCCTTGCAGTAATTGGCATCAGTCGTCTAAAACTGGTGAACATAAAAATGGGACCATAATTTATTAGCCAACATCACATTTTTAAAATTGCATTAACTGTTAACTGTTCCTGTAAACTGAAAGAAAAAGCTAAGAGTGAGGTAAATACGCTTAACCACCACCAATTACACGGACTCCTTTAATGAATTGTCATTTTAACCTGGGTTAAACAAGATAAGGGTTTTGATCACGACAAATTAACATAATTATATTGATGTTTTCATAAGTCCTGTCTTTGTGAGTAAGCCTTATAAAATTGCGGTCGTAAATGGTAACAATATTCTTGCGTATTCAGAAAAATAACTGAACAACAGCTCAGCACGACGATCATGGTAATAAATGTACACACTTCGTCAGAAGCATCGCGTTAATGCGCGTAGGGCACATCGCCCAAAGTTCACTCACTACACTTCGCACTCCATTGAGGCGTCAAGCTTCATTTGTATTTGTCGACCTGCCTAATAAGACACCCCATCGCATACTCATCACCCCTTTAATGGGTTCAGTTACTAGCGCGGCATAAGGGAGCAGGGGTCAAGATAATTTGGTCACGTATGAGAGAGTTCTTGAATTAATTTGATGTCCTACTTTTTTCATGCTGACTCATGAATTCAATGGCGCACTTTGATGTTATTGGATTCTGTTAAAGTTGTACTAATTAAAATGATATATTTACTGTATATGTAGGTAAGATTGGTTTCTCATAACCTATCTCATTACTTATAACCAGTGCCTTGTCAAAATTTTCTTGGCATTAGCTGAGTGGGAGCAATAATTTTGATAACATTAAATAAGTTATATTATCATTTTAATCATTATGCGTGTACTTTAAATGGCACCAAATAAATATTTATTTTTTCTTTATGTCTAATGCTTATATTTTGAAATGTTCGGTTTCCTTTAATATACTGTCAAGAACTGTAGTTACCTGAAAGACCCCGCAGGGCAAGAATAATTACATGATATTGCAATTTCCATATGTATTGTGTATGATTGTTTACTATCTAAATGAAATTATTTTGATACCATTCCCAGGTAAAATAATTTCAGATGGGAAAACGTGTAGTCATTTCAAATGTATAACAAGTGCGCTAGTCTTCATCTATAGAACTTTACAACAAATAACATTATTCAATCAAATGAAACTACCAGAAAATATAATTATATTTTTTTTTACTGGGAATGTATTATAATATAAGCTACAACTGCAATAGCTTTATAAAAATCTTTGCGATATAATTGATACACATCATAATAAAATTGAAGTAACTCCGAATAGATATGAAATTCAGTGAGCAACGGATTAAATGAATACATTTGATTTTTTCTCAGAATATATCGTCCTTAAGATGGATTTAGTATTTTCTATCTTAAAACGTAGATATATATCTGATTCAATATTGTAAAGCACTGAATTGCTTACTTTTGTATTGCTTAATCTTCTTACAAGCTTTTCAACTGTATAAGGTGTTTATTTGTGGCGTAATTTATATTTTTGTTCGCAAGGTCACATCACAAAGGTATATTATTAAATTAAATAAAATTAAATTGAGCATCGATGGCTAATTGGTTTGAACTGTTGCCTTTCGATCTGCAGGGTGCAGCTTCAAATCCCGCCAAGTACCAATATCTTTTAAACTTTCGAAAATTATAAGGACGTTTGTCTTGGGCTCATACGGTGAAGGACAACATCGTGTCGTAAGGAATTCTGCACACGCCTACGAAGAGATTCAAATGTTGTGCGTAAAGTCGGTCAATCCGCACTGGGCCCGCGTGGACGACCAAGGCTTATACATCCTTTACGGGTAGGCTCGTGCCCCTCAGTGAGGACGTATAATGAACTGAGGTCATGATGATGACATAATAATTTAATATTGTGTAGACTTCATAGCTATAGTGTATCTTTTGTATGCAATGTTAGGCGTTATGTTAATTTTTGTACATATTTATTAAAATATTAATTCCAAGGATATAATGTTCCCTTATACTCTATACATAAGTTTCTGGTTTACAGGTGAGGCAGAGAGTGAAATTAATGTACCAGTACTATGATTTTATATTCTCAACTTTAAAACTTCTCATGTAAACCCACAAAATAACAGAAAATAATTTAAAAAAATATAGTTGTTTCATTTTAATTTTAGTATACACTGTTATTTTAACGCTACTGTAGCATAGTACTCTTAACCATTTTTTTAACAAAAAACTTCAAGCTAAAAAGCTAAAAATAAATATTTTAGCTACATGGAAATGAGTGGTGGAATTTTATTCATGGCTAAAAATTATTCTTTGTTTGAACTTGGTATTTTTCCTTCCAAGTAAAAATAATTACTGGAATCAATATACCGTAATGAAGTAGTAGATGCTCTGAGTGGATTTTCAAAAGTTCTATTTCTCTTGTCTCCCTTTATCAAACCCTGGATTCTTTATCATGGGACCACCTCTGAAGTATTCTCTGTCAAACAAAAAAGAATCATCAAATCGGTTAATAAACGACGAAGATATGCGCGAACAAACATAAAAAGATTAAGCCGGTCGAATCCTTTTTTGAAGTCGTTCATAAAGTTTGTAACATTTCTATCACGGGACAATATTATGACTCTGCGGTGGTTCAGCTCAGTATCGAGTCTACCACCTAGTTTATTAAAATTATATTCGTACAACTGCGAGACAATACACCGGCAGATCATTGTTATCCATTTCAACTGACAAAAGAAAACATTGTACTAAAACATCTCACGCCCTGATAAAAATAGTGGAGCTTTTCATTTTCTATTCTACATTCAGTCAGATTCCATCGGCAGGATATGGAATAAATTCCGTACGTGCAGTTTGCGGGGATTTATTCATAGCTTATTGTGAATTTATTTTTCGCATCATTCGAAATATGTTTTGCAACATTTATTAATTCCATAAATTGCGTAGGTTTTTCTTTACCTACGTAGTACGTAAATGAAATTGTGCTTGTAGCTATATTTTGTCAATATTTTTCAGAATCGAAACATTTCAGTAGAATAAATAGTTTTGTAAGATTGGTTTCAGTATCATACATTTTTTTCTGAGCTGTATGATTTCTTCACGATTACACTACGTATTCTGAATCAATGTAGGACATTTTAATAATTATTACGTTCATATTTTTATGGGTTATTAATACTCGTTAACAGACGTATTATATGATAGTTGCATTTTTGTTGCGTTGCATGCCCGTTCATGTAAAGGCAAGGTCTACAAAATGACACTGAGGCCAGCTCTTTTTGTACGGAACGATTTCATCGTGAATCGAAAATTTATTCTCTGCCTCAACCCACTTCTTTATAATGTATAACGACACCATTACGACTCTTAACAACCCAATTGAATATTTGCTATTCGGGTACAACTTTAATGTCAACTATAAATTGTCTCATGGTGTTACCAATTAGAAACAGAACGAATGATTTCAAAATAGTACTTTTGATACACAATAACTATGCTATTAGCACATTTTAAATTAACAGAATTTGGGCCCTGTTTGTAAAACGCTGTGAGTTGGAATTGAGTGTAATGAATGTTCGTACTACAATTCACTTCCAAGGTGTGATTTTAATTAAATACTACTATTGTAGTCGTAAAAGTATTTGCGTAAAATCATCAATGACTTTAGTCATTCCGAACTTTTGACCACAAAAAAAAATCTATTTTATTTCTGTACTTACTAGTACTCTATAACATTTGTTTTTTTTTTTTCGTTTTTTTTGTAACTTTTTTTAGTTTCTTTTATTTACGATTTAATTGTTATGTACTGTTTTTGTCCTATAATGATAATTAAATGTATTTTCTTTCTTTAATTACGAAGTTTTGAGCTAAACTTACTCGCTATTAAGCAAGGTGCACCACGTGGTACCTCACATTAAAATTTAATATTATATAGATGGTACATGTAACATTTATTTAAATCAGATATAACAGATAATTGTTTATTCCAGTCTTTCTACAAGCTTAACATTATCGTTTTATCGACGGAAATTACCAAGCGCAATCGTCTGCTAACTAGAATGTATCGCGAGATAGAATCGTTCGCGTTCAAGTTTCAATTAGCAGGGGAATCAGGTTCCGATCGCAAATCATCAAAGCCTAATAGGTGTTTCAGATCAACAATGCGCTAGCTTAGCATTCGCTGTAAATTGAGACATTTTCATAAGTAATCCAATATTGCATGCCATCAACAAAATCATTACAGCTTAATACGTGAACTGCTGAATAAAGGATGCTCTAAACGACTTCCACACGGCCTGATCACCATGTATATTAAAATATACATACATCGCCAATCATTATTAGTCAAAACATAGCGAAAACTATATGAAAAAAAACCTTCTTTTACTGCCTAGTAAATTTAAGAAAAACTAATCTTATTATTGGTAGCTTTGTCATAACGCCATAATATACTCGTAGATCATATTTAGTTTATAAATAACTTAATCTGTTGATGACTCTCTTATTTGTAATTTCATAATTGCTTTCTTTTCGAATTTCTTGTTGAGTTTTCAAAACCTATTTGTTTCCTGGTTTTGGTTTTCCTTAATATATATTTGTTTATTTGCTTAATTAAATTTGCACTGGGCTAAAGTAGGATTTGTAAATCCTCCTCGTTGGCCGCTACGAGCCGTAGATTGGCATTGTGATTGCGCCAGCGACTCGCACTAGCCGTGATTGGCTAATTCCGTATAATTTGTTTAAATGATACAAAAGATTTGGATTAATTAAAATAAATGCGGAAGACCTATATATATCCAGCAGTGGACTGCGATAGGTTATATAGAAGATAGATAGACAGTTTGAAATAAACAAATATCTGACATTTATATCACTATGTCAAAGGAATATTAAAATAGTTTCATTATATAATTATTCTTTTGCGCCTTTAAAATATAATATCTTACTAAATTGACATTATTAAATGATTAAAATATTATATTATATTTTTTAAAAGGGAGAGGGAAAAGCAAAAGTAACATGGAGAAATTGTAGATGCCTAGCTTCCATAACGCAGAGCGTTGTTTTGACGCTTCATTAGATAAATAACTACCTAGAATCTAGATCATGAAGAACGTCAACTAAAATAGTTTATTATTTAACTAAGGACACTTCCCAAAAAAAAATGCTTTACGTTATGTTCTTGTCAAGTGATACTATCGACGATCGAACCAGTCAAAGTGGAGCTCACCTACAGCAAAAATTTAAAATTGTAACTATTCTTTCCTAAATTTTTCTTATGTTTTTCGGAATTTTAATCTGTTTTTCACTAATATGTTGCTTCTTTGTAATAAGGGATCCATATTTGACGAGTAGTAACACATAGTGTGTGATCTACTGCGTGTATGGTATTATAGTTATGTCCCCTTTTCTGGACAAAAGGCTGTTCAATGGAACAGTAACTTTTATTTGATATCTTGGATTAGAATATAACTCAACAAAACTTTGTTTGAGGGGAAACGAAAATAAGTAAGTAAATACATTTTCGCAACCAAACCCTCACATGATGGTTAAGTCAATAAATTCTGATTTATGAAAACATTACTAGAATAAAAACAGCTTCAGTAGAACTGATATTGTCAAAGTAAATTGCGGCATCATTCATCAGCGCGAACAACAATTGAAATATTATTTTACCGGTTGCGTTGAGCGTCGGTGGCTCAGTGGTGCGGACTGTCGCCTTCCTACCGGGAGGGCTGAGGTTCAAATCCCGACACGTACCAATGTATTTTCGAATTTTCGAACAATATATGTACGTTATCCGACACTCTTACGGTGAAGGAAAACATCGTGAGGAAACCTTCATGCACGCCTGCGAAGTGATTCGAAGGTTGTGTGTGAAGTCGTCCAATCCGCACTGGGCCCGCGTGGACGACTAAGGCCTAATCACCCTATACGGGTAGGCTCGTGCCCCTCGGTGGGGACGTTTAATGAGCTGGTGATGATGATGATGAGAAAATCAGTATTAGTACCATTTCTTACCGCAGGTGTGTTTCGATTTATTTATACATTAAACTTCACATGTATACAAAACTATAGCCATATTCACCTCGGGCCTTCACGTGGTTAGGAAGAAAACGTTCCTCTGTTTGATTTGATGATGATACTTAAGACGTTGCGGCCACAGAAATTCTCTTGATCGTCTTAATGGGTCGACAACCTTACAAAATGGATAGGGTCTATCTAATATTAGATTACTATGAATTTAATTAGGCACATCCAAGAATAACTTTTGCTAAGAGTGGGAGTTGTTTACAATTTCCGATATTGAAGGGCTTCAATTTATGTGCTGCCTATTTATATTCTAGTTTTGCAGGTTTAGTGCAACTTTCTTTGCTTGACAGAGAAGACGTTTACTAATCTCTCTCTTCAACCTATCACAGTCCACAGCTGGACAAATGTCTCCCCCATTTTGCGCCAGATATCCCGGTCCTCCGCTTTTCTTATCCAGCTTCCACCAGCGACCTACCGCAAGTCGTCGGTCAGAGCCGACGGAGGGCGTCCTACACTACGCTAATGTTTACTAATATCACTGTTTAAATGTAATCCCATCAAAAATATTTCATGTAAAATGTTTATTTTTTTCTTAAGTGACATGACATCTACGTGATAAGTTTTTTAGTTACTGTCTACAGTCCTATGTAAACTTTCATGTCCTAAATCATAAAATTGGTGAAAAAAAGTAAATAAAGACTTTTTTAAACTTCCGTTTTAAGTTTATGAATTTTCTGGTGGTTATACACCAGAATTCAAGAATAACGTAGCCTGTGGTAGATTACATTTCAGTTCCTAAGTGTTGCTAACCTCAACAGGATAAATGGATAGGTTCCGGCCATCAGAAGGCATTATCGCTGTTCAAACGCAGGTATATTTTTCCAATAGCTAAAGGACTTTAGCACACTTACCACTTTTAAAATCATAGGATGAAGGTAACAGATATTGCATTGCAAACAAATTATAATTCAGTTATTACTCAAGCTGTGAAAATATTGACCAATTTATTGCGCCACCGCGATATAGTCATTTCAAAGCAATTAAAACGCTAGGTTTTCACTCTGTACTAGTAATCAAAGCCAGCAATTTGCCGTTTTTAATTAATTCCGGGGTTCATTATCGAATGCGAGAAAAGCGAATGGTATATCCGGATGAATGTGCTTCGTAATGGCATGAGACACGAGTAATTAACAGTTAATACTGGATTAAAATATAGTGTAACTTATATAAATAAAAATGAATTTTTCGTTAATGTTAAGAACCTTTTTTTTGTCAGTATACATGTTATATTATTTTGTGTTGGTGAACTCATTGCAATTATGTTTCCTAGAACTTGAAACCGAACACATTTTCCTTGAAATGTATGTTCTTCTTCTTATTATCGAGGCAATATGGATTCACAAGTTAAATAAGGTAACGCAACCAATAAAGGGCCTCTTTAATCGCCATTTCTTCGCCATCCAGATGTCCTACAGCCTTGCAAGACACCAACATTAACAGACATGAGGTCAGAGCATTCGCCGTCCACTACGACCTCTATGCTTCTGTCAGCTAAAAAGCTAGTGACCCATTCGTATAATTTCTCGGGAAGCCCGTAGGACGGAAGCTTTGAAAGTAGTGCTTTATGCCAAACCCGATCGAAGGCCTTCGCAAAGTCCAAACTAAGAGCCACAGCTTCGCCCTTACTCTCGATCGCCTGTGCCCATCGGCACATTGTATTTCAACTAAATTGAAGATATTTCACTAAAATATATATGCCTAGGACACAAAAACAAATCACTTATCTAATATACGTAATGTAACACAATATGAAGACAAAACTTTTTTAGCAATCTACTTATATCTGTATATTACTAAAAGGCGAAGCGTAAACAATAATAAGTCAAAGGAAGGACTCTTTTTCGGCTTTTTATTAAACAGACGTCAATCATAGCGACTTGCTTAATAAATGTTATAAACATGGCTTCTCCTGACAGCCCCCAGTTTATCGATCTAAATTATAAGCGAAACACTTTATTGCTTTCTTTATTTTTCTAAATTTTTCTTTTTCTGTACCATATAATAAAACTGGAGTAAACTGAATAAACCGTTTTTTACAAAATGCATATCTATATATATGTATATAAAACAACAATTTTAAAAATGTTCGTCTACCTGTCTTTTCGTTCCGGGTAATCTCTGCAATGGCTGGACAGATTTGGACGGGACTATGTTTTGTTAAAAGCTGATGTAATAAAGAAAAAATCGGCTACTTTGTTAAAAAAAAAACATTTTTATTGAGAAAAATGAATAATGTAGTTACGTGCGTCGCGTGTGATATAGATAGATTCGTCAAGTCTGTCTGTCTGTCTGTCCGTCCGTCCGTCCGAATAATACAACCCCTTTTTTCTCCGAAACTATGAACCGCTATTAGGTTTTAATAAGAAACTTGACAAAAATTGTTATATATTGGGGTTCCCCATACATTGAATAGAAACTCAAAAATTTTTTTTCATCGTACCCTTACGTGTGAGGTATCAATGTGTAGATCTTAAAAAATGGTATTCAGATTTCTAAAATATTTTTTTTATAAATTGAATAGTTTGCGCGAGAGAGACTTCCAAAGTTGAAAAAGCGTCCCCCCCCCCTTCCCCCACCCTCTCCGAAACTATAAACACTACACTATTTAAACTTTGTAAGTATATTTATTCTGTGAATCGCTATTAGGTTTTGACAAGAAACTTGAAAACCAAAAATTTTTTGGGGTTCCCTATTCAATAAACTGAAACTCAAATTTTTTTTTCATTGTACCGTCCTGTGTGTTGTATCAATGTGTAGAGTTTGAAAAATGATAATGAGGTTTCTTACTTTTTTTTTATAAATTGAATAGTTCGCGCGAGAGACACTTCTAAAGTTTAAAAAATTGTGTCCTCTTATTTCTAAACTATGGGGATGACAAAATAAAAAAAAAATATTTTGTTTCCACCTTTTACTAACCTATAACTCTATCTAATTTACAAAGGTAATTATAAAACACTACGCTGATATATCATTTATGGCCGCATTTTTTTTATTCATTACGAGAAACCGATTCAGTAAAGCTTTAATTGTAAAAGGTAACACTGCGCTTTTAATGACAATCATTCCAGAGCCTTAGCCAAACCCACTTACTTGCCTCTGAACGTCATTCACCATAACGAACAAAAAGTCCTCCAAATTATAAGAGAGTGAGTCAATAATTATATCCTGATAACAATAATACGACATAATAATTTATATAATATGATTCACAGACGCGTCGGTGAGTCACTGGTGTGGACTATAGCTTTCCGATCTGGAGGGCGTAGTTTAAAATCCCGCTACGTACCAATGTATGTATATGTACTGACGCTCTTACGGTGAAGGAAAATATCGTGAGGAAACCTGCGCACGCCTGCAAAGAGACAACGCGTCAGCCAGTCCGCACTGGGGCTGCGTGGATGACTAAGGCCGATACACCCTTTACGGGTAGGCTCGTGCCCCTCGGTGGGGACGTATAAAGAGCTGATGATGTATACTTTTTGTTGCAAAGTATCAATGAACAATTACAATTTGCTTACCCCTTTGGAACAGAGGCGTGGGCTTTATTCATTTTAATTAAAATCCAAGTATAGGCTTGTAATAACATAGCGAAATCGCTTTGAGTTATTTGCCTATCACTTAGCAAAATCGCTTTCCGTTTACTCACTAAGCCATAACACGTCAGCCTGTCGGGTCCGCCGATAACGCAGCTCAACACGACACTTATTGCCAAAATAAATCATCGGACGTGTTATTTAACGAATTGTTCTACACCTAAATATTTGTAGCAGATGGCGACGGGGAATTGCGTCGTTGCTTGTAATTATTATCCTGAAAATTATCGTTGTATCACAATTTGTAATTAATACAGAAAATTATATCATTCACTAATAACGTTACTTTATGCAAATCAGTACTGAATATTGGCTTTGATTTCGTATGCTCTAAAAAGATATTCAGTTGCATTTAAAAAATAATTAAGCCTTTGACAAACATGTAGGTAGGATATGTAGGTATTTACAAAATTATAAGTATATTATTAGTTGTTTATACCCGTAATACAAGTTTCATGCTTAACTTGGGGCTAGATGGTGCTGTAAGATTGTCAGTTGATTTTTATTCATTATTTATATATTTAAATATCAATATTATGTTATTACTAGTACAAGTATCCCGTGACACAGATAGTAAATAATTCTATCCGGGGCTGATCATTGGAAATTTATGTTTGTGGTACACGGAATAATATTTTAATCTTACGTATGGTTGTAAACGTAGACATAGAGCGTCGGTAGCTCTATGGTGTGGACTGTCGCCTTCCTACCGGGAGGGCTGAGGTTCAAATCCCGACACGTACCAATGTGTTTTCGAATTTTCGAAAAAATATGTACGTAATCCGATGCTCTTACGGTGAAGGAAAACATCGTGAGGAAACCTTTATGCACGCCTGCGAAGAAGAAGTCGTCCAATCCGCACTGGGCCCGCGTGGACGACTAAGGCCTAATCACCCTATACGGGTAGGCTCGTGCCCCTCGGTGGGGACGTTTAATGAGCTGATGATGATGGTTTTAATATTGTATTTAGTATGTGACCACAGATCAAAAACAGCCAACCAAAATCTTCAATGTTAATTGCAAAAAGTAATTTAAATTACAAACACAAAAGTAAAAGTTAAAAAAAAATCATTGAAATCGCGCTCCACTCGACAAATCAGGGGTCACCGCGTCGGACACTCGGCAGGCATGCTTATAATGATGGGGGAGTGATCCCGAAACTTGGCCTCTACAAAACGCTCTGATTATGTCGATAATCAAAGAGCCTATTCCGAAACTCCCCGAAGATTTGCTAATGAAGGCTCTAACAAGGAAAGTTTTTTCCGACAAATATTGTCGTAAGTCGACAGGATTGTGTAACGGCGCCGTTATGGACTTTGCCAATTTTGGATTGCGAAAGGTATTGTTATGTTCACTCCCTTAAGTTTAATGATGGTTTCCCATGATATAAAGCAGTGTATACAACGTGACTTTATATTTTTACCCTTAGGTTCTGTTTACACGATGTATATCCATTCATGACTTTTTCCCCACTAAGCGTTCGAGTCTATGACATTTCATGGGGAGATTGTATCAGAATATTAGACTTTATATAATTAAAAAGGACTTAATATTTAATATTAGACTTAATATAATTAAATATAAATATCGCCTGACATTCACTGAGCGCCATCTTAAATACGTATACATATTACACATAGAAACAAACAGACATGTTCATAGACACAAATACTTGTACTACCTGGGGATCGAGCCCGAACCCTTGGTGTAGTAGCCGACGTCTCAAACATTACACCCAATGGGTCATCCAATATTACTTTTAAGATTCTACAAAAAGAAGTGAAATCCAACCAAACACATCCTGTAAAAAAACTAGCCAAGTCTCAATGGAGCTGCTTGATTAGCTCTAAAAAGTAAAACAAAGACGTGCCAATTCTAAGGTTCCTTACTGCGATTTTTTTATTATTATGGTTAATGTTGTGTGTCTTGGCCATTGAAGATTCAAAACCAGGTGCTCCATGGTGTCAACCATTGCACCAGTCTGTCGCTAGAACCGCTACCTAGTCTAGTCTAAGGTATGATACCTTAGACTTGGCACGTCTTTGTCTTGATTTTATTACTTTTTAGAGATAATCAAAAAGCTCCATCGAGACTTGGCTACTTTTTTACAAGATGTTTTTGGTGGGATTGACAACTAACAGAAAACTTTATAAAGAAAATATTCATGTTCATATGACCAGTTCCCCATTTTGATTGATTATTATTAATGCTGTAGTAAATAATTGTGGCAAAGGTAAAAATGCGGGATTTTGCTTATGGCTTAATAAATCACACCTACTAATCAAACACATCTAAATGTCAAAAGAAATAGGTTTAAGAAGCCCATTGACAAATGTATAGCGTTAATGAATCTCCGAAAATAAATTGCATCTACCATTTTAACAATATCAATTCGCATTCACATTAATAACTAGCATCCACTCAAGTGGTAATCCAATTCAATACGTTAGCAAATATAATTAATATGATGCTGTCTAGAAACGAACAGAAACTTTACCAAATCTGCGAGAAAACTACACCAACAAATCTTACCGAAACTAATATAAACCTTCAATTCCAATAAAATCTCCATATTCCAAACGAAAATAGGATCCTATATAAGTAAGCACGCGGACACGTATGCTAATACAAACTTACCGTCACTTTCCAATAAAGTCGGGGCAAATAAGTCCCTTGCAAATAAACACGAAACCCTTAGCTAAAATAAATAAAGAGGTCTCAGTAAAACCTTCTAGGGACTTAATTAAATAGTGCACGACGTATTTATACCCGGCTTTCCAGAGGTGACGCAAGCAGCACAATTGAATAGGAACAATGGCCGTACAAACATAATTTCGTGTAACTTTCGCAAATAAAAGTGAAGGAACATTATTAATGTGGCAACCCTGGAGTGCAGGGCAAGGTAAATATGAGTGGCGTTTACGACCAACTACGATCGCAGATTCATATTTTCGAACCTATTTCTATGCCAGTGCGGTTCAATTTCAAACTTGGATTTGTTTTTTTGGTTTAATTGTTAGTTTATTTACAAATGCCTTTAAATCATAATCGATGGTAACTAATGTAAGTGACAAAGAAGAATATTCCGTACGGTAAAACCGTGCAAAGCAACCCCAAGTCTAACAACTTTTAAAGCCACGAATCGGAATGCAAAACCGCGTTATATTTTCAAAGATAATAAAAATATTGCTCAAAAATGAAGACCGCCCGTCAATATTGAGTGACACGGGTCGATGTCGATGGCCTGGGATACAACGAGGATCAAGTCTTTCACGTCCAAAGACGTGAGCGTTCGCACTTTAGCGGGCCTTCATTTTTATTTGACAAGCGGCCCGATCTCACTTAGTGGAGGCTAAATTATATCGACCTGCCTCGTCATCTTTCTTATACGGTTACGCAGGCATTATTGAGGGGTGGTAACTTACAATCTTTATTAATTGGTTCGATTTCATTAGGGTTAACGTTAAATTGATTATCATATTGCAGACTCGAATTGCAAATTGTACGTTGAATTTTTTTTTATTTTAGGTAGGCAAACGAGGAAATGATTTACCTTATTTTAAGTGAAACCGCTACCTTAAAATAAATGAAAACGTATAAAAAAATATCTACTGACATTCACAAAGCGCTATATAGCCCCAAACAGCATTGGCTTAGTGGTCCACACGGGCCCAGTGCGGATTGGCTGACTTCACGCGCTACCTTTGAATCTTTTCTCATGTTTCCTCACGATGTTTTCCGTCACCGTATGAACGCCGGATAAACGTTATTTAATTTCGAAATTTATAGTATTCATGTTAAAACAAATAAAGATATCCAACTTAAACCTTTGGTGTTGCTAGCATCTCAACGATTACAAAACGCTCCTATCTCATTAGCTATTCACAGTAACCGAGCGAAGCATTGCGTTGCAATTTTGCTCGCACACAACCCAGGCTTGCTCCCCGCCTTACATCTAAACACACACGATAGAAATCGAGATTTTAGTGAAAACACCAAGCTCGTTTCACGGTTCAGTGGCTCGGATGCGCAAAGTAAGGGATGTAACGCTGCAACGTTATGAGAACTTTACTGCCATTCCAATTACATGCGGAGGTTCTTTTTGATGCGTATGCCGAATCCTTTTACGAGGACATGCTCTTTGAATACGTTTGTGTCGTAGGGATATGATAAAAACAGATATAGAATCATTTTATAAGTAATGTTTCTTTTAATTTTAATTTTGTTATATTTGAGTATATACTCGTATAGTTAAAAAAACGAATAAAAGGTTCGTTGATGCTAAAACATCACATAGTATGGAAGCTATACAGGCTTAGTGAACCCTTTTGTTATCACCCTCATCGTATTTCAGAATGAGCTCTTTCTTACAGACCTCTATTTTATGCATTAAATAAAAAAAAGATCAAAGTCTGGTTTCAAGATTATTTGGATGACTTCATTACGAGTCTTCATTATTTAACCAGTTTACTAACAATATCTTTATGATCATCAACATCAGCCCATAACGGCCCACTGCAAGGCACTGGCCTTTCCGCATAGCATAGCCATGAGAAACTAATGAAACACATTTCATTATAGGCATGTACTCGTACAGTTAANAAACATGCATGACCAAAGTTCATTGCTTGCTTTTAGAGATAGTAAAATACGATATTTTTACCCACCGTGCGGACACTTAATATAAATTATGGTTAGGTCATGCTGTAAGCTGTAATTTTAAGTTACACCCGCAACTATGTAATGAATAAGTAAATATTCCAATCCAACTGATTAGTGTAGTCACGAAAGTTTAGCCACGAAAAGAACGCGAAATAAATTGTAAGATTTTAAATATGTTAATATCGTCTATACCCCGAAGCAAGGTTCGGAACTACGTTTGAAGTGGCTTATTTCAATATTTCTCTGACGTAACTGAAAATTACTTGTAACTTTTTCTATGAAATCCGTGTTGGTTTAGAAGTTATATTCAACTTGGTTTTTTAAGACATATTGCAGTTACAAATACGAGTTTATTTTACTTTACTTCGGAATTATAAATCGTCGGAAAATAAAATATGATTTTTTCGGAATAAAAATTATTACTAGCAATATTTGCTAATCGATTTATCGGTTCCGTTTTACGTACTTTTTGCGAATGCAAATTTATATGTTATATTTGAACTTGAAACGATGGCACGAGACACATGATATAGTTTTTTACAAGAAGATGTATTGACTTTGATTCATCTGACACTCACTCACAATATTCATCCATCTAGCTAATAAATTCTAAGTAAGCTATGCATTTTATAATGAACACATTAATTACATTAACAGTAAGGCGCAAATACGTCATATTGCAGTCCTTAATGTTAAGTATAACGGAGACTTCGTCAACTTAGGCCGGTCACGCTCACGAGTGACCATTCGAACTATCCTGTCTGGCCCTGGGCTATTAAATTAATGATAATGTAGAGCTCCAGGACCCGGGGAACTGTTGTCATTATTTGCACGTGTTTCGGGAAGGGCAGCGGACATTGTAAGGAGGACAGAGGGTCTGGGACCGTTCTAAAATTGAATTATAATATGGTGTTCAAGTAGAATTCCGTTTAAGATTTTGAGTTCAGTCAAATTTGAAACGTGAATATACCCATATATTTTACGTTGGTAGATAATTGTAAGCTGTGAATGTAACCAAAAATTTTTGCTTTATTTTTACAATTCAACAATGGAGAAAAGTTATCTTGATCACTATTATTTTCAAAGTCAATAGATAGTACAATAGGTTCATAATTATTGTTACTTATATGAACTTTGCTTAGAGGTTTCGTGGTTTGTTGCATCAACACACAGATTCTAGTTAACTATGCACTAGGTATCAGGCAATCAACTAAGATATTTTTAGATTCGACAATCACTCAAAATATTTCCTTCTGATACTTATGTACCAACATATTATGTCTGGTTACAAGCTTACATACGGTCAAAGTTAGTTACCTCATTTTTTGAAGTCGGTACAAAACGCATTCCTTTGCATATAATCCTGATTAACGGGTATAATAAAGAGTTAAGTGGAATCAGTGACCCACAATTGGAAAGGGTGGTAATGAAACCCAATTATAGGGACCAATGAATATTCAAGAAGTCAAAATAGCAGTGCTCTGTCATTTGAAAAGACCTTATTCTTGCAATTTTTATGGTTCCTTAGTCAAATAGTAAAAACCGGAACCCTTATAGATTCGTCAAGTCTGTCTTCTGTCTGTACGCCGTTGTCACACCTTTCTCCGATCTATAAGCATGGCACTATTGATCTTTTTAATAAATGTTTTTGAACCGCTATATGGCTTTGAACTAAATATATATTACTGGTCAGCTAAGTGCGATCAAAACTCTATAGTATCAAACATTCATAATATCTGTCTACTCACAAAAACATGTATTAATGGAAGATGGGAACTCCTATTACATAATTTAATGGTTTAACTGGGTTGTTTCTTATACTAAATAAGAACGTCGACACCATTGAGCACCATTGAGCGTCGCTGGCTCAATGGTGTGGACTGTTGCCCTCCTACGGGTTGAGGTTCAGATTCCGCCAGTACCAATGTGATTTCGAATTTCCAAAATTATATGTACGTTATCCAACGCTCTTACGCTGAAGGAATACAGAGTGAGAAAACCTGCGCACGCCTGCAAAGAGATTTAAAGGTTGTTCGTAAAGTCGGCCGACACGCACAAGGCCCGCGTGGACGACTAAGGCCTATACACCCTTTACGGCTCATGTCCCTCGTTGGTTACGTTTAAGGAGATGATGATGATGACTAAATTAATATATATTTTAATTTTTGGAACTCTGAACTCAAACCACCAGATTTTGTCGGCAGTGAAGATAAACCGAATATTTTACTTCAAGTAAGAGTACGTCCACAAACGCTCCAATATCTTCTGACTACTATGCCCGCAGTCTACGCGAGCTACATAATCCCCGGTTGATCAACGATGCAGCTACGTGATGCCATGATTCTCAACCGGAATGACCAACCAACGTGGCTAAATTAATGCTTAAAGGGTTTAATTCTGAGACCGTGATATACTCGAACGTAGACAGATTTGAAGTAATGCACGATAGGTATCTATACATATAAAATTGAAGTGTATGGTTGCAATGTTGAAATAACTTTTTTTCTTGCATATTAAATTATATATACGGTACATACACAAAAATTCTTTTCTTTTTTTTGTCTGTCTGTCTGTTTGTTCCGGATAATATTTTTTACAAAAGTCTAGTTCTATTTAATAATTATTTTTAATAACAATTCTGCTTTAAGGTATACAATATACCTAAAATCCAAAATAAATAGTTACGATGTTGACAAAAAACTATAAAAATACCAATTACATATATAAAAACATAAACACACCATAGCAATAGTTTAATCAAAGTGCCTCACAAACTGGCGTTCGGTATCACAATCAAAGTTCATCTGGCCGTTACGCCGTGTAACAAGGGCGATATCGATGCAAATGCCGCCGTAATGCGACGTACCAACGTCGATCCGGTATGTACGTAATTGAATCCAAAGGAAATTGCATTCCAAAAGCAAAGTTCCGATGCACCAGCAAAGTGGACGAAACCAATGTTTACAAACCTTGCGACCGTTTCGCCCGCACCGAGTTTTGAATTTATTGACACAGATAATATACGGTAGCGGAACATAACATTTTAGTGGTGGGACGTTAAGACGTTTTTCTGTGGTCAAATTGAAAAATCTATATGATACTGCGATTGTTTATGGCGGTATTAGTCGGTAAATATTTCTCGGGAACTTCGGCGTGCCGCGCAGTCGAGCAGTAGATTGAAAGTAAACATTTGTTATCGTTCTTGTTTTGTAAGTTCAAGGGAAATATTTCTCTGTTTGTGATATATGTGACATGTGTTGTTTTGAGGTTTCGCTGTATGTTTTTCATTACTTTTATTGTGTGGCTACGATTTCAAAAGATACTTTCTAGGAGGGTAAATTGTTGATTTTACGTGTCTAATAATTCGTCACTCAAGGAAACAGCTTCGTCTATAATAAACAAGTGAAGTCAAAGTAAAATGACAGCACATTAAAATTCAGCATTCTTAGCTCTAAGATAAACAATTAACTATTTAGATGCACAATCACAATGGAATGTCAACAAAAAAGTTTGAGCTACACTAAACATACAATTGTGTGTACATATCTATAAAATAAAATGATTCATTTAAATTTCGACCTTAATGCGTCATTAAAATAGTACAAAAGCACGAGCACACTGCTATGTCATTTTGAAATGTTAAATTCGAATGAAAATTCTGCCACGGACACTTTTTGAGTGATATTGTGCATTTAGTGTTTATTATTTATCTAAAGTCTTAGATTTACACATAGGACCTCTCAGTCTCAAAATGAAATTCAAATCATCTTTGAAAAGAAGGAAGGAAGCAAGGAAATTGTAAATACTTTTCGTCAACATATAACTAAACCCCAAGATTATCCTTAATTATTTATCTAAGTGTCAACTGGCCAGTATATACCGGCTTACTAATCCAATGTAAAGCCAGATACGCATGTAGAATTTACTTAAGCAGCGTCAGCGTGTCGAAGTGATTTGCGGTTCGGAGCAAGCGAGATTCGATTGAATGCCATGCTGAGTCGGCACTGGTCGAGATAAGGTACTGAGCCCCGAGGTTTACTGCCAGTGCGTCGGGAAACTTTAGAAACGTGTCAGACTTGATATAAATGATTTGATTGGAAATGCGTATGTGATTACTTGAATTCTACCTCGACATTGATGTCAGAATCATAAATGCGCACTTGAATTGATATGACGTAGATAGATGTCATTAAAAATATTTTTTCTGTATATTTTATCAATTGCTTTTTGTGTGATAATCATACATCGATAATAAATTAAATTATATATGATTTTGGCTGAGTTTTGATTGATTTTATGGAAACAAAAAATATCGTGATATGCAATTTGTAGGTATAAATACATATTATTTTATATTTATATTGTTTTCTATATAAAATTGTTGCGTCAAATAATCCCAATAGTTTTTTATTTATTTATTATATATTTTATTATCAAAGGCTAAAATATATGAGGTTTCAGCTCTGGATTTTTCCGTAACGATTACGTTATGTATTAACATAGCTGTACATAGAAGCTTACGATATAAATAAGAGGGCCAATACGATCGCTTATTCTCTGCTGGGGTGAGTTGGCGATGTTTTCTAAATATAACTTGAGTTCTCAATCAGCCAGGGGCATGAATAAGTTAATTTAATACTCGAAACAACATTCATATTATTATACTTCAAAAATAGATAATACTATATCCAATTAAGGTTGATATTTTAAAAATGAATTCATTGCTATTAAATAAATGAACACTGCCATTCACAGAGCGCCATCTAGTCCCAAACTAAGAATTAGCCTTAAAAATGGGTTCTAAACAACGGATGAACATACATAGAAATCACTCAGACTAATACAAACAGACATGTTCATGCACATAAAAGTTTATTCTGCCTGGGGATCGAACTCAGAACCCTTAGTGTAGTAGCCGATGTCTCAACCGTTACACCAAAGGGGTCGTCATAAAAATTGAACTATAGGTTTTAGATTCGATCCCCATGCAGTTTAAAAGACACTGGGGTCAAACTCTTGTGTTCCAACCAATCTCGTAGAATATTTTATATCATAGCTTTTATTATTACCTGATTGGCCACTAGATTGTAAGTTATTATTTAACTTTTCTTTCTGTGTTCATTGTCTTTCCTTAATTTGTTACGTTTAAATGCATTGTAATTTGTGGCCAATAAATTTGTTCTCTCTTACATGGCGGGATATGAACCTGTACCCTCCAGATCGGAAGCCAACAGTCCGCACTAATAAGCCATCAACGCTATACAAAATATTAAACCGTAATCACTCTCAACAGGCTTAGCAACTTCAATAACAAAATTAAACTCCCGATTATTAATTCAGTGTTGCCTAATTTATTCCACTAGATAGACCATGATCAATGGCTACTGAAAGGGTCTAAAGCTTTAGACGACATTGACACATTAATTTAACCAAACATCCATCGAGCCATTAAAATGAACGCGACAATTATCGAAAACACAAAACGATAAACCCAGATAAAAGGCTGGCTATCGATGCTGGAAACACCCGCAAACCGGCACAACTGGTATCATTAATTCTTATTGAACGCTTTGTATTGTTGACTAATTGAATCGGATCGATCGATTTGATAATGCGACTAACTTGCTTCTGTCTTACTTAAGCGCGCGACTGTTTTATTCGACAAACGTTGCTATACACGGAATGTGATTAAGATAGGATAAACATTCTTTATTGCACACACAACAAGAAGAAAAAACATACAACACAACTAGTAACAATAAAAGACAAGTAGAAAGTAGGCGGCCTTAGTGCTAAGGTAGCAATTTCTGCCAAGCAAACTTTGGATGGAAGAAAAATGTTTAGTAAGCGGGCTAGTGCAAAACGAATCAAAACTTAATGTAAACAGATAGTTATAAAACAATAACGATTAACCCACATCAGTTCATATCGCGTAATATTACAAACCATTGTTTGACATATAATATGTGCATTTGATGTTTTGCATCTCACGCTGCGTACAACTTATATTACCTGATATTAAATGATGTGCGCTAATTACATTGCGTGTAGGTAACGCAATGTTTATCGCATAAAATAACAGCGCACTTGACTCCTGTCGCCTGATCTGGATTAGGCATATTATTCACTATAGGATTTTATAGTCAATTCCTGGAAGAATCACTTGCACTATAAGAGAAGATGGTTGTGTCCTCGTATTTTCATTAAGTTTGTTTTATGAACAATAGAGGTAAAATTTTCATCGCAAAACTTTAGTGGATAAAGTCAAAGTCAAAGTCAAAAACATTTATTTCAAATTAGGCTTACAAAAAGCACTTATGAACGTCAAAAATATACAAAAATATAATAAGAAACGATTAAAATACTAAACTAAAAATATGAGTTTTGATGCTTTGAAAAAAAGCGCTTCAGTGGTTTGGCCTGTTGATATTACATAGATAAACATAGGATACCTTGAATATCTAGCGGAAAGACGGAGCGGCCGCTTCATAACGATGGTTTATAAGAGATGGATACAAGTAGTTGAGGACTGCATTGGATCTATAAGACACCGGATTATGAAATTATTAAACAATAATAATTTGCAAAATTTACTTAAATAGCAAATGATTTTCAAACTAAATTCATATTTTTGTTCTATTTTATTGGTTTTCCAACATTATACAACATCACACGCACACTGCATTGTACCCTTACGGGTTTTTACGAAACGCATTCATATTTTTAAAGTAAATGTCACTGGTTTTACGTATTTTTTTTATTAGCGACAGTTCGAGTCTTATATTATATCTCATTTATTAGTTATTTGGTATATAAATTAACTTTAGAATGACTTCAAACTTGATCAAACAAAGACCTTGGCCCATCCTGCGGCCCAAACTACGATTGCCCAAACGAGGTCTCCAATCTAACACGTTTTGGCTCCATCAGACCTTTTGGACGGGACCGGTTTTCATTTCAGCGCGCACTTATTGACCAAATGTCAAATCTTCAAATAATCCTGCTCCTCAATTGGATGTCAACGCTTATAGTACTAATGGCCTCAATGAAAACTCCAGTGTTCAAATTAGCTCTTTCTGCAACGCATGCCCGATCGCATTTACGTAATAGTGAATGGTACTCACATTAATTGCGCCGTCTGTTCAGGTTTACTGGTGGCTTATCGCTGTCTCTCCTTACTTATGTAATGCAATGACCACTATTCTGTGGTTTTTGGATAAATATTTTGCAAGAGTTCAAACATATAATAATATTGGTGGTAGACTCCATACTAAGTCGTCTAGGTAGGTACCACCGCAGTACCAGATTTCGTCCAGTGAAACAGGAGTGTTATGCACTTTTGTGTTTCGGAATAAGGGAACTGTAACTAGTGAAATTACCGGGTATAAGATACCAAACATCTGTTGTCTCTGTTGTCGGACGCAGTGCGGCATTGACTGAGAATAATAACTGTCTTCTATCAGTTAGTCTCCTGCAATGCCGCTCTGTCATGATCAGGCATGTCACTTCCCATCAGGTGAGCGTCCTGTACATAACATATAAAAAAATATAAATCCATGTAGGTATATAACGGAGGGATGTGGCCTGGGCATTTTTCATTTCCCATAGTAAATCAAACAAAACACAAGTTTCAATATAATCTCTATTTTATTGCAGGCAAAGTCTATTCTACAGTAGCACTTATCACACACAAGAGGCTCAATGTGTCATTTCTCAGTCATCTATGCGATATACGTAAATGGCGAGAGTTGTCTTACTTTTTCAATCATTAACGCGCTTGCAGTTTGGCCATGTCCACCTACGCCACAATCACAAACCCAAACAAAAAAAAAAAAGTTTCATTTGTTATAACAAATCAATTTATTATAACAAAAACATAATACAAAAAAGGACATCGTTTTTCAAAGTAAAGTTCTGTGCATTTAAAATAACTATGAAGGTTTATATGAGTATATTAAACAAACTGAAGACCTTTTACACAGCATTAACAGCTATGCGGGTTTAAGGTTGCTCCCATTAAAAGCTCGCTTTTTTATCTTGGCCGTCATTACATTAACAAAGCCAATACAGCTAGGTATTAACGTTCCAATGGCGCAGACTCGAATCGATAAAATATCTCACAGAAAAAATATATCTTTTCAAAATCCAGCAATCATACTTAAATGAGAAACTCTCGAGATTAAGTTTAAACGAATCCGTTCTTGGGACGGTAAATCCTTATGTCGACATTTAAATTATTTTGCAAATAAACGCCGCGTAGTTAAACCCGCTTCGTCGGATTTCGTCTTATTGCGCTGTTGTAAGGCAAATCTCGGTTTAGATGGCTCGTGCTAAACCTTCATTAGATGAAGTGTGTCGTGTGTTTCTAAAACGTATCAATACAGCGTCGCTCAAAGCTTGTACATACTTTTGTAATCATCGACTATCCATGTGTACTTTTGTAGAGTTTGGTAGTAGGCTGGCTTGACTCAATGTGAAGTTCTCTCGGTAAATAATCGTATCCATATGTTTCATCAGACTCTATACAATATTCCTAAAATACCAGAACAAGCTTTTTTCCTTAGTTTACTTGAACATTTACATAGCAATTCAAAACAGCAATATTATTTTCTCTTGAAATACCGATATATTTACGAACAAAATGTGTTCATACTTTTTGAGTAAGCATAGTACGATTAGCTGATGAGGTTTTAGCCGAGAAGTGAACGATCACCTTTTGATGAAACAAGTAAGATATTTTCAGACTGCTAATAATTAGAATAAACTTGGTGTTACGGTGTCGGTTTGTGTACAGCTTATCACATGTTGTGTTGCAGCGATCATGATCGATTTACGTCAACTGATAAAAGAAAACCATCTTTCTTAAATGTTTTTTTAATTCAGACAGACAATTTCATACAAAATTAGAAACAACCATATAAAATCACTATGTGTGTGTGATCTTTGTAGTATTCGTACCTCCGAATCAAGCTGCGATCGTTTGCTCAATTCACTTAATCATTCTTAGCTGCATTTATGCGTACCGCTTGTTACCGATTGACGTAAATTGTGTCTAAGAGACAAATTACCGCCAAGGAGATCGTAATTGATATTAGAGATGATTCATTTCAATTATATCTACATATATTAGTTATTACTGTTCAATACCCAAATCGGGAAAATCGCAGTGACTTTTTACCATGCGGTCTTCCCACGGGAATCAAATGCACGACCACTGGATTACGGAGTGGTCTATCCTCATCGCTCATATTACTAAACCACAGAATCGAAAAGTATAATGAAACGTTGAAAGAAGTAAGAGTATAAAAGCTTTCTTTATTTTGTCCTCAACATTTATAAACAACCATCTAAATACATTACGTTAAACGGCTTCTGCTCTGATAAACCTTGTTATACAGGGACCAAATCGGCCCTTAATAGGCATTGGATCCTATCGAATTATATTTAAAAGGGAAAGGGTGCGTAGAAACAAAGTAATATACAACGTGTTACTTGCTCTTATCTTATCGCTCAAGCTATCAAGTAGCTACTTGACGATTGGGAAATGAGTAAAAATATAGGAAAAGGATGGAGGGCGTGAAGTGTTCTTGGAAGACTAAATTCACTGTGATCCGAATATACGGAGGAAGGGCTATGTGGAATCTTCGGGTCTCGGAGACAAAGGAGTGACAGAATATTTATTATATACAAATATAAAAGGACGTGTGTATTGAACGAGTAAAACAGTCTACATAGAGCAGCATATTTTTTGTTACATCATTTTATTCGATGAAAATTTACATTGTGCTTAAAATTAAGTAAAAAATAAAACTGGCCAAGTGCGAGTCGGACTCACCCGTGAAGGGTTTTTCAGCATTATGTTACATAATATAAAATATATTTTTATTACTCATGCACATACTACAGCTTTATTTTGAGGAAATAGTGGTTCAACGTTTATGACATATAAACAAACTAGAAATCGTTCAAACAAAATTTCGTTGTTAGATTTCAAGGTTATATACACCATGTATTTTTTTATTTTTATCCATCCTATATTCAAGAAGTTAGAGAGGGGGGCTGGGTTTTTTTTAGAAAGTATCTCTCGCGCAAACTATTCAATTTATCAAAAAAAGAAACATCAATAACATTAAAACCTACTTGTAAGTTCGATGTATGTATGGGGTTCCCAAATTTTTTTTTATTTCAAAGTTGCTTGTTAAAGCTTTACAGCAGTTCACAGAATACGTGTAGATTAATAAATAAGTATCCACTGTATACTTACAAAGTTTTAACCAACAGACAAGGTGAAATAAGGGTTCAGTTTTTATCCATTTGGCTACTGAACCCAAAAAATGGCCGTAAATTAGCAACAATCAATTTAATTAGACAGTACAAGACGCTAGTATTAATAATACATTACTATAGGAGCAAGCAAGCGATACACCTAGTAAGTGATACTGGCATTAAACCTTTGAAAGCCAATGACACCATAAGACGTAAAAGTGAGCTAACCTTACGAAAGACATAATAATTTGCTATCCTACATGACTTTTGCGAAACTTTCACCATTTACACAGTGCACGAAGCGAAATTTCTCAGTTCGAAAGATGTCTCTCGATTTTGAAACATTCTTCCTAACTGGTCCGCTCCTATTAGTCTTAGCGTGATGATATAATTATAGCCTATAGCCTTCCTCGATAAATAAGCAAACACTGATGAGGGCACTGTAGCTAGTGAAATTACTGGGTATAAGAGACCTAACATCTGTTGTCTCAGGTAACTGGCGGAGTGCGGTATTGATGAAGAATAATATATATCTCAGGTTTTGGTCACCCTCAATGCCGCTTTGTTATGGTCAGGCGTATTTACCATGAGGTGAGAGTCCTGACCGTCGTTTTCACTTTGTGACATAAAAAAATCTGAAATATTTTAATTGGACCATTAGCTTTACAATATTAGTATGGTGTTTTATCTGTAGATAAAACACCTCCGGAGATCTAATTATGAATAACAGCATTTTTTTTACATATGGCATTAAATAATGCTTCACATAAAATACGAACTTCGTGTCGCAGTAGTTTCATTTTAAATGCACAAGTTCTACTCACTTAAGCCAGACAACGTTAAGTCCAGGGTAATGTCGTCCAGCCACGTAGTTATTTCAGTTCTCAATTAAACATAATCACACGAAAACCCCTTGCGGGCTAGACGGTAGGTCACTGCAAAGTTTGACGACCTATAGTGGCGTAATTGGTTGAGACTTTGGCTCCTATACAAGGGTTCAGGCAGTACAAATATTTGTGCGCATGAACGTATGTTTGTATTGGTCTGGGTGTTTACTATGTATGTTATTTAAATAAGTAGTGGATGTTATTAATTTGTCGTTTTTAAATAAAATGCTTTTAATATAATGTAAATACTTACCATGTTATATGAAGAGCGGAACCGCCTGATACAAGTATATGCGTATACGGTCTCAATCACTGACAGCAAAATTTATTATTGTGAATTTAAATAATCATTTTTTCATTTTTCATAATAGTATGAATTTAAAAAATATATATTAAAGATGTTTATCCTTTGTTTAGTACACATATTATACGCTAAATGCTTAGTTTGGTCAGATGGCGCTGTATATTTGTCAGTGGATATGTTTTTAAGAAAAGTACATTCCCCTAAAGCCATATTCAAATAAAATCGAACAAAATGCTTAGTAATGGCTATATTTTTGAATTAATATCTAATTTGCCATTAGTTCGGTGGAAAACGTGCGTTACATTGAAACTGGACCGCACTGGGAATATAAAAGAGCTATTTTACCAATAATACCCCACTTTGGAGGTGAGTCAGGTAGCCCTGAGGTATACTTACCACTTCTCAGAGGAATATTAGTGGCTTTCTCGCTTATTGATTTTACATCGATGTTCGGACGCGTGTTATTTTGTTTCTCTAGTATTTCATATCTTGTACACGTGTTCATTCTAGCTCATAGCTGTCATGGAACTTGAACTTGAAATTTGTTTTGGTCAGTGATATAACCTAAAACTTGTCTATTATTTTTATCTACTCAGTTAAAAACCAAATATTTTTTGACTTTATGTATACACGCACAGGTCATAACCCTGAGTGCATGCCACTGTATATATATATCTTTTATACTGGGTGTGATAGGAATAAGGAATGAAAAGGAGAGGAAATAGAAGGAAAATATAATTTAGATAGTAAAAATAGCAAAAATGCACTGCAATTAATATTATGAAAAACTGCATCCGATTTTGTCGATATTATACATGTAACGTTAAATAGTTTTATGTTGAATGCTTTCTTACTTTCACAGTCAGAGACAGTCTACTGCAGAACTTACTTTAACACCCACGGTGAATGGTTTTGCCATTACATCAATTAAGATTCAGACATAGCAGTACCTTTCAAGGCTTCGTTTGATGAGATTGCTGGGAAGTATTCCATGCTTAAATAGTTATCACTCAATTGCCTTTTACGGCCCCGCGGAAGAGTGTTTGGTGACCACTATCATCATCTCAGCTCATTATTCGTTACCACCGAGAGCCACGAGCCTACCCGTAAAGGGTCATAGGCACTAGTCCATGCGGGCCCAACGTCACGCACAACCTTTGAATCAATTCATAGGCGTGCGCAGGGTTCCTCAAGATGTATTCCTTTACCGTTAGTCGAATAAACGTATATATAATTTTGGAAATACGTGCAGTACGTGGCGGAATTTGAACCTGCACCCTCCAGATCCGAAGGCAATAGTCCACACCAATGAGCCACCGACGCTTGGTAATATTTCACACATTTTTAAAAGCTATAAGCTATGAAATCATATTAAAAATACGACGCATAAAGTAAAATATAATTTTATATTTAAATGCAACGCATAAAAAATAATTACAAGCGTGAAAACGCGGTTTCATTAAAAGAGGAATCTCAGAATCCTATGCGTGTTTTTAATGTGGGAGGATATTTAAGCGGAATTTCACTTGCGTTTAAAATCTGCCCTATGCATGTGTATGATGTTGGAATGTGGTTACATTATACGAAAACGCTTTGGTTTTTAAAAGGGTTAACTTTTTTTAGATTTGAGTTTTATTCAAAGTCAAGTCAAAATCTATTTTTCCAGATTAGGCCTACAAATAGCAATTATGAACGTCCACCTTGACTACGGGCAAGCTTATTTACTAATACTATCGAGGCTCATGCTATTCACTAAGCTGAAAATAAGTACATTTATATCCATGTAATATACCTTAATAATTTGACGAAATAATAATTGCATTTGCGACACGATTGGCGTCGTAAAATGTTTATGGTTTGTGAGCTTTTGGAGTTTGGAAAATCCAAATCAAGCATTTATGGTACTACAGAATTTTATTTTACTACTTTCCTGAACGTTCATAAAAACTTATCCATTCATTTTTTATGTTAACAACAAGACGGTCAGGACGATCACCTGATAGTAAGTGATACATCTGACCATGACAGAGCGGCTTTGATGGAGACCAGCGACTGATAGACAGTTATTTTTCAACGCCACACTACGCCCGAAAATCGAGACAACAAATATTAAGTCCTTTATTCCCGGTAAATTCACTAGCTACAGTGCCCTGATTCCAAAACACAGATGTGGAAATACTTCTATTTTTAACCGACATCAAAAAATGAGTTTACTCAATTCGACCGAGTATATTCTTTTTTTATGTTAGTTTACGGATACCTTCGTCGTTTATGAACCGATAGACCATTCGTATTATATAATGTCAGCTTATTACTTGATTTTTTAATGTAAAAACAAAGAAAAAATATAAGTAAACTTGTAAACCATGAATAGATTCTCTCCAAGAGATTAAATCAGAGTTGCTTCTTTCACCACTCCCAAAGGGTACACTGCGCCATTAAAATTCCAACAGGAGTTTAATTCCCTAACTATGTAAAGATAATAAAGGAAACCTCTAGGGCCTTTCCGCTTCGGTTTTTGAAGCAACGCCGTATTGAGTAAAATTAATTAAATGTTGATTGTTTCCAGCCACACAGTTTTACTCCCATGTATATATACTGTTTTGTGTTAAAACGGAGGATATTTTTTGTTCGCGTTCGGCCGAGATTGTAATTTGGTTTTGTTCAATATGAAATAACAACGTTAATGAGTTTCGACATTTTGAACATTACCAACGTTTCCGATCAGAATGTTCTGCGATCGGTTGACAGACGATTACATCAAAAAGTTTCGAAATTGCGGCTTGTTGTTTTGTTTGGTTATTTTTTATTTGTTTTACGATATTTTTGTATTTATTTTATTTAATGTAAAAGTATCACTCATTTAGTTATACCTATTTATCTTATTATTATTTTCTAAATAAAAATAAAGTCTTTACTCGTAAGCATATATGATTTATTTGGCAGTATGTGTATCGGTAAAGGTTTTAGGGACACTTACTTTGTCACACAAGTGAGAGTGATAAAAATATATGATAGATTTCAGTTGCTGCGCACTTTATTGCTTTTGAAAAAACAATATTTTAAAATATTATTATTTTAGGATTTCATTGTATGTCATATAATGACATATTGGCCGATAACCTTAATGACGACTGAATGGGTAAGCTGTGGGTAAACCAGGAAGTTTTTACCTGTTCTTCTGTTCCTGTTCATGATGTTCCTGTAATATAAACGATTTATATATATATATATATATATTCTATATAATATATATGTATAATAATCGTCTGAAACTTTAACTCTAGATAGATAACCATATTTCACTATACGTTAAAGATAACCATACGTCGAATCGACGTGCACTGTGTGATAATGTATGTAGTTGTGTGCCGAGTAAATAAAAAATCATTATTATTTATCAATTTTTTTATTGAAAAAAAAAGAAACAAAATAAGGAACTTCTGATTCTGAAGTTTTGGTAACATACTACATTTTTTTTCCTTTATATGGGTGGCCAAGGTGGCCATTTGCTGCCTCGTCTTCATTCATGCGGTTATCAAACTTCTGCTGAGTTTTTTTTATAAAATATCTACGTCCCAGTGGACAGCGGCAGATTACACTCTGCTTGTTATCAGTTCTGCCTTTAGTAGCCGTTCAGCGATTATTGTTTTTGCCTCTGAGAGTTTATGCAGTGGCATAATAGTAGAACTCGTCATACTTGGCGAAGCAATCTCAAGAATTTCAAGGTTATTCAGACGCATCTTCAGAAACAGTCACCTCATGGTCTTCAGCATCACTCTATACTTCATCTTCTAGTAAACTATCTTCGGATTCACAGTCTGACCCCTAAATTTCTTCATCGGTCGTTCCATTCAACAGCCAACTGATTTTTGCATCATATTTATGATTTTTTGACGTCATTATATTCTCCTGATCGTGGCCTATTATAAGTAAAAGTACTAATTAAAAATATGTGCAATATTCTCTAAAAAGTTGCAATTACATATATTCCCACAAGACAAATAACTGACTCTAAAGATAACCATACGTCTTTTCGACGTACAGTAGGTAAATATCTACGAAAGTGTTGTACTTACCGAAGCGATAAGGGTCATCATCCTGTAAGCTCCGACGGCCTACTGAGCTGGCAAGAAAGGCCAGTTAAGGAACGAGAAAGGCAAATGAGATATATCGATTTTTAAAAATCGAATACGTCGATTAGACGTAGGTTATCTATCTAGGGTTAAAGTCACGCATTGTCATCGTAATATTAAAATCAAATGTTAAAGGTTTTTAAAATTCTTCTTTACGTACTAATAATACATTAATCCTTGGATTTTTGATGTTATTCTTAACCATTACACTAAATAAATCCTTAATTAGGACATAAGCCAACAACTTACTGAACGGCTACCTGTGTAGCAAATCACACTTTAACGGCCGATTTAGGTTAGGTTGACTTAAACTATTTTTTTACAGCAATATACTACTATTTGCACTATTCATTATTTTTTAACTCTTATATTGGCAGTGATGACGTATGAGGCATTGTCTTTATAACTAGCTTCACAATATTTGAACCAAAGCTTTTCTTTTCCATTCTATGTAAGTCAATACATATCATTTACCAGAAGTTTAAAGCAATGTGCATAAATTCAATTAACTTGTCTTACAGTTAACTGAAATGGTTCACGTTTTCCACAGTATATTTTACAAAGCGTGTATCATTTTAAAAATAAAATGGCAATGCCTGGTCTCGCAGTAAGGATATATTCGTATGATAAGCTTTGAGAAAATATAGCCTTTGACATAGAGGGCATGTACAGCCATAAGTAAGCAGCGTAAACAAAACGCTGGTAAACAACGGGGTGCAAATAACAAAACACTCTGTATTTTCTTGTCGGCAGGTTTAATTTTACGGGTGTTTGTTTTGTGGACCAACGGCGCATAATAGAACGGGGTTACCTAATTTAGACGTTTCAATTGGGTACGTTTTTGAAAAAAAGGTACGGCTTTGACTTAGGGTCCTGTACCCATTTAATTATTTTAAGCAGACGGTTATGTACAACTGATTTTTGTATAATACCGTAATAAGTTCAGCATTAAATTAAGTATTTTTTTATATGAGTCAAACATAATTTGTTTACTTTAGGTAGGTAGAGGCTGGTGATCTGTAAAATGGATTGTACAAACCTACTCGTATTTCAAGCACCAAAACATTACTTCGGGGATAAATCACTTATATATTTTAAATGCAAAAAAATGTGAGGAAGTACCAATAATTTATTATTTTACTTAGTGATCATTTCATCACATTAGCATTGTGTAATTAGCAGTGGCAGTGCCCAGATTCTTATTGCTTTGACTGCAATGAAATTAAACACGATAAATATTACATTATTTGTAGCCCAACAGTGACCCCCATGGCGTTCAACGTGTTAAGAGAGTTATGATTCTTCATAGGTCTCCCTTAAAAAGCACCAACTATTATGGTTTTCGATAGCCTACTTCCATCCTCTGCAAGCACCTTTATTTCAATCAGTAGTTCTTTGTTGAGCTTGATGTCGCGTCCGTTGTGTGATGCACTCTATAAAAGAGGCAGAGAGTAGCCAAACCACCAAACCTTCGTCTGTGTTTTCCAGGATTGTCTGTTATTAGATAAGATAGACAAGTACTGAAATACCTATTCTTATTTGGCAGATCTTTGAATGACGTTTCGAAATTTTAAAGCAAAATTTTGCTCACATATGTAAAATGTGAGCACAGAGAAATTAATAAAAGAAGTTTATCCGTTGCTTACATATTACAGTCTAGATGTTTAGTTAAGGACTAGATGTCGCTGTGTGAATTTCAGTGGATATTTATTTAAATTATTAAGTCTGGGTAAGCCAAGCCTGCATACCACAGCTACACAGGAAACTGGTGTCAAACAATGCTTGACGTAGTTTTTTGTCGTGTGAGTGATTTTACCGATTGCCCAAAATGTAAAAACTAAAAGCTTCGTTTATCTTTCGTTCGTTCATACGAGATTTAAAGGGTTTTTAAGGGATTATAAATAACATGCACTAGACCAGCGAAAATAATGATAACTTCAAATGTTATCCTACAATACTAATTATTAAATAAAAAGTGTTTTTACATATTGTCATACGTAAATAACTGTAACTGTTTATCCGACGCTCTTACGGTGAAGGTAAAAATCGTAAGGAGACCTACGCAGAGATTCAAAGATTGTGCGTAAAGTCGGCTAATCCGCACTGCGCCCGCGTGGACAACTGCGAGGCCTATACACCCATGACTTGTATACTCATGCCCCTCCATGGGAACGTATATGAGCTGATGATGATGACACGATACATACTTTAAATAATCAATATTCAGGGTTTTCTGAGAACCTTTACTAAACTTTTTATTTGTTAATTATATTATTTGTCATCGTCATCTATTAAAAATATTAAACATCATCATCTAGTCTATAAGAATTCGTTCACAATTATTCTAGGTATTTGCGATTTAATAAGTTCCAAAAGTATGATTTTCTTACAAGGAAATTAATTACGGTTAATCTTAATTAATCTGAACTGTACGTGAAACTTAATACCGAGTCGAGTGGCCTCAGAATTGAGGCTGAGGACAAAGACATGGACGTAGATAGGGCAGGAAACTTATATTGGCTTGAGTGAGAGAGCCGCGTAAAATCTTATCGCGGCCAAACAACCAGCTTACAAGTTTCCATCGTATCTTTTATCTTTTATAAACAGCGTGTCTTGTTTATTTGCAGTTGCGGCTTCAACTTACGGAGAGTGGCCATTTGTTAAATTAAAATCACTATTTACTTTTCTAAATGGCTCTTATAGAAGTGCTGATGAGTTGCGTTGTTTCCAGAGAAAAAGCATTGGGCAATGTCAAATGTATATATTTACACATATATTTACTATAAATAAACAGACAGTTCTGCAAAGGGAAACTACACAAACGGTACAGTATAACACTATAGGCTTACTGATTTGCAAAAGATGAATTAATATTGAAAGCACAAAAAATGCCATTATCGGCGTACTTGAGCCAAGACGCACTTTTTCTGTGCCTGCAATGAACATAAGTAATGTCACTAATAAATATCTTTTATGTAGAAAGTGGAGGGGACCTATGTCCAGCAGTGGACTGCGAAAGGTTGAATAGAGAGATAGAGATGTAGAAAGTTTCTGTATTAGTAGCTAAAATTTTAAATGTAGGTTTCCTTTAGTTTTGTTTTTATCCTTTTATTGTTAATACCACTGAACATTGGTATTTTTCTGTTTTTCTTATTCAACTATTACTGTTTTCTGAATGTAGCAATCAATGTTTCTTTTGGTACATCTTTTTTCTATCAAAATGTTCAAAAAGTTACAAGAGAAATCATATTAATCATTGAAATTAATGTTCATTAGAAATGGAAACTAAATAAAACTCGATTCAATTTTTAAATTTAAAACAATGTGAACATCAAAGCCTAAACGGTGCTCACTTTAAATCTAGTTAAAGTATCGCCTTTCCACTTAAGATATTGTTGAGTTTTGCAAACTTAGTACTAGTAAGTACTTAAAAATCAGTAATTAGATTTGAAACGAAAACTAAAGTAATAAACTATCTTTGTTAGAGTTTTGATAACTTTTCCATCAATCTCTTACTAGATATTTATACTTTTATTTGTTTTCACCTTCGTATATCTATTTAATTTCATACGGTAAGCTGATAAGAAGCGACATGGCTGCCCAAAAAAAGATATAGTATTCTTGGAAATGAATAGGCGTAGGTATCTATTTGTTATATTTAAGGTTAACACAGGCCTGCGCATGTTATCCCATTATTTAACTTGATTTAAAATAGTATACTCTTACCAAAATACAGAAGCTCATAACACTCCTGTTTAACAGAACTTTATTTGGTTTCACATATAACTTACACCTAGTAAAATTCTACTATTGGTTTTGGTACTAAACCTTTTCGTATAGAATTGAAATAATCAAAGTAAACTTAAAGCAATAAGCGGACGGACTCCATCATTCTTTTTTTCTCTATTAATCCATTAGAGCCGGGAATCCAGACACGATAGATAAATAATTTATTGTGTCTGGCACCTTAAGGCGTCATTGGTGGGCTAAAGGGTTAAAGATTCCCCTTTTCACCATCGGATACAAGACGGAGGCAAGCGTTCCATCCTTACGCGGTGGACTTTCTACACATCCGCATAGCCCGCTATGGTATCTCGTTCCTAATGCGCACCGCGAAGCAATTCGACTCTTTGCCTCCTTATGTGTTCCCCGATCATTACAACCTAGCCGTCTTTAAGGCAAGAGTGAATGTTTCTAGGCAGGCATGATCCATCCTCGGCCGCATCATCACTTACCATCAGGTAAGATGGCGGTAAAATGTCAGTCTATAGAGGATAAAAAAAATCAATCCCGTTAAATAAAGAGTCCAGAGGTAGAATGTATGATAAAAAGAATAAATAAATCAAATCTAAAAGTCAACAAGCTACGAATTTTTGTATAAAATTTTAAGTCAATAATTCTGCACTGATAAGACTGCAACACCAAGGGTTCCGGGTTCGATCCCGGGCATTACAAACATTTGTGTGCATGAACGTGTCTCTTGTATATAATAGTATGTATTTACAAAAAATGATTATAAGTAAGTTTAGCTGTTGTTTAGTACCCATAATACAGGCTTCACGCTTAACTTGGGGCTAGATGACGCTGTGTGAAAGTGAGTGGATATTTTATATTATTATTTATAGGAGCGTCGGTGACTATGTTGTCAGCTGTTGCCCTCCTACCGGGAAGGCTGAGGTTCAAATCCTGCCACGTACTAAAGTGTTTTCGAATTTTCTAAATATATATCGCACCTTTCATACTATAGGGGCACATCTCAAAAAATAGCATTTTTGAGTTTTACTTATAAACGGGACCAAAATCATAATACTACATGTCTACATGTCGCTCTTGATAGAAAGAGTCAGAACGTGCAATGAAGCCGTGAAAACTTAGTTTATACCTTTTTCATATTTCCGAGTAAAATGGCATATTATTAAAATGGGATAAACTCATATTTAGTTTATAACATACTCTTATAATATTTATTATTTTGCAATTAATTTTAAATTTATTACGACTTATTTTGTGAGAACGGAAGCGCTCAAGAATCTTTAAACGCGTTTTCCCAACAATCATGTTTTTCGAATTGCCCTATAATATGAAAGGTGCGATATGTACGTTATTCGACTTTTTTCGGTGTAGGAAAACATCGTGAGGAAACCTGCGCACGACTGCGAAGAGATTCAAAGGTTGTGCGTGAAGTCTTCTAACCGGTACTGGGCCGCGGGGACGACTAAGGCCTAATCACCTTTAGGGTAGGCTCGTGCCCCTCGTGGGGACATTTAATGAGCAATGATGATGATGATAATAATAAATAATATTTCGATGGTATCTTTTGAGTTTCAACCACCACTCTATGGTTCTCTTTTCTAGACAATGGAAAAATATTCACGTTATTTTGGCATCGACACAAGATCTCCGGGGATGTTTCTAATTTATACTAATTTGACCCGACTTTGCGTTCGAGTAACCTTTTTTTTATCAATGCCTACGTTATCTGTCAAGCCAATTGGGATACTTTTGTCATTTGTAAAACCTTTCCGATATTGAAATCCAATAGTCCTATTTGGTAAGGGGTCAACAACCTCGTGCTTATTTATCAACAAGAAAATGCTGAGCCCAAATTGTTAATAGTCTATACATAGAATCGTCATGATCATCCTCTTATTTAACGTTCCCACCGAGGGGCACGAGCCTACCAGTATAGGGTGTTTAGGCCTTAGTCGTCCACGCGGGCGCAGAGCGGGTTGGACGACTTTACGCACAACCTTTTGAATCTCCTCGCAGGCGTGCGCAAGTTTTCTCGCGAAGTTTTCCTTACCAGATAGGACGTCGGATAGCTACATTATTTTCGAAAATTAGAAAACGTTGGTAAGTGGCGGGATTTGAACCTCAGCCCTCTCGGTACGAGCGCAACAGTCACACCATCAATGGTGGCTCAAGCCACCGACGCTCATAATACATCAAATACTCATCATTATGTCCAGATTGTCCAGCACAAGGCTACTATAGATTAAAAAGAGTATTCTTAAAATTTATAAAGAGATAAAATTACATTTAATAATTAATAACTTAGGACTTTTTCTGTTTCTTGACACTGTAGATGGAATACAGTATCCTCACGTAAAATACCTGCATATAACCCATGTAAAGGTAAAATTAAGACGCATAAACCGTTATTAACATGAACTGATGCTGGCATGTTGCGAGGGATGTCAGAAAATTAATTATTAACTCGGTTCAGCCGCTCGCCCACGCAGTATCTTGCGGTGCCTTGAAAGGTCAAGTGTTACTGGTCGGTTCAGGTAGTTACATTTTACTTTAACATCTGATGCACTCGCTCTCAGAAACTTTGTGGCAAAGTCAAACACAAAAATGCTTTATCCATAAACCTATATAGGATACTTTTGCTCTTTTATGTTCCAGGATGATAATCCTGTAGCTAGCAATTTTAGTATTGTATCGGTGATAAGCGCAGGGCGGTGTTGGCAGAAAATAGTGCCAGGTACTTCTTCAATGTCCTAACCACCCAAAAAAACCCCATCTAGCAAAATTTTCCCTGCTGCAGCCAGACTGAATCCGAAGCCTATTCAGAGATCTCCAGATCAGCCACGACAGCTCATGCCCAAGAGGTAAATTTTCCGAGAGGGGAACAAAGGGAACCGGAATTCTGGAACCAATCTTTGTACGCCATAGATTAAGTCTCGCTAACTCGGGGTCAGTTGACAGAGAAATAGTCCCCTTTATAAAGCTGTTACGACTTTTTAACCTCTGGGCAACAGGAATGTGACCGAATATTGGGTGCCGAGAGTCGCTATCCATCTTAGCTCTTTCAAGAGAGCTAGCAACACCTCTGCGAATCTCTGGGGGAGCTATTCCTGCCAGTGGATATAGTTATTTGATCGGTGTAGGCTTGAGACAGCCTGTTATGATTCGGCTCGTCTCATTTTAAGCTACATCCACTAGCTTTGCATGGGCAGAACGTTCCCAAACAGGGCATGCGTACTCGCCCGCAGAAAAGGAGAGCGCTAAACCAGCTAACCAGCGTGCCAGGTACTGTTTATAGATTTCCACCAACACTGCATCTGTTACACTAAAATCATTAAACTAAAATAATATCGTCAGTGGAAAGGATAAAATGCTAAAGCGTCAATTTGACGAAATTGGCGCCTGCCATATTATTATACCTATATGTTGACCAAAACGAATTCCACGATTTTTTATGTTAATTATTTAAATTCATTAGGTTTTGTTACAAAGTATACAGAACTATCACAGAGCTCCATTGATGGTAAGTTATACATCTGATCATGATAGAGCGGGATTGATAGAGACCAATAACTGATAGACAATTATTAATTTCCATCAAGTCATCAATGCATAACATTAAAATAAGTTTTGTATTTCACGGGCCCATATCGGGTGGTACCGACCTGCAAGTCTCAGAAGAGAGTCTACCACTAAATTATCCACGACGCTTTATAATGTCACCATCGTCATATCAGCCACATGATGTCCACTGCTGAACGTAGGCCTTCCCCAATAATTGCCACTCCCACCAGTTAGAAGGTATCGGCATCCAGCGGCCAACCGTCTATCCATCTTTTGGTCAGACGTCCTACGCTATGCTTGCCGTTACGTGGTCTCTATTAGAGAAACTTTCGGCCCCAACGGCTATCGGTTCTTCGGACTATGTGTCCTGCCCATTGGTGTCGTCCACGGAAACGAAATTGTCTTGGCATAAAAAGCGATACATTATTAGAAATAAACTAGGGTCAATACCTGAAAGTTTTTGCAAAGTCAATTTTCGGTAAATAATTCAAGAATGTTGAATCTTCAAAGTTGATGTGACATTAAAAGAAATGTCGCATTTGATAAAAATAAACATGTTTCTGAGAACTAATAATAGCCACTTTCCAAAGGGTATTTTATTTCATTTACAAACTTCGGCTTAATTCTATTCATACCAACTTTATTTTGATTGATTTTAATAATGTAAAAGTCACCGGGTTCGTAATTTATTGATTGTGTTGTGTTGAATAACTCGCGGTCTAGGTTTGATATCCAACGTGAAGCTTGACAACACAAACTTGCTGTGTGATCTCAGTTACCTATGGAACTAAACGAACGAAGATTGAATCATATGAAAAAAAACAGACCATTCTGACATAGGTACGCTTTGATTTGCGGAAAAAGCCGGAAAATGACTCCTTTATCAATTTATTCACAAATGAGAAGACAAATTGAAAATAATAAACAGTACTGATTTTAAACTGCAAGTGCCTGTACACATGAATTCTAACATGAAAGAAAAGTATGGACCTTCATTGTTGCTGAAGCTTTCTCTGCAAAGAAGGGGTAAAATGACGCTTGCTTTATTTTTCACTAAACATTATTATAACATAAAGAAATATAATTTTATTTAAGATTACAGATTTAACTGGGCAGGGTACAATGGTGACCATTTCTCAAAAGGAAAATCAATTTCATATTGCATTTAAATAAAAATCCGGGAACTTATCAGATAACAAGCGCTGGGTTAGCCTAATATTCATTGAGATTGGTATAGTCTATATTTATTATTTAGTTACACATAGGTTGGTTGGTTACATAAGTAGTAGATGTACTGTACGTTTGTTTAGAGTGAACTTCATTTTCTTTACTAGATTTATCAAGTAAGCCTTGAAGATTCGTGAAACCGGTGTTCAATTAATTTAGAATTACCCAGTTCCAAGTTTAAATGAACAACCACGTTTAAATTACATAAAAACTATCGACCGTGAATTTAAGTGAAGTATATCCAATACGCTTTTGCCCGATCGCTCCGATTTGCTAAAAGTTAGATTGACTGACGTTTCAGTGTTCCGAAACATCGACTTCTCCATATGACTAGCATCAACTGTCGAGCGGATTTAGTTCAGCTCAGAAAAATAAAAATGTATTGCTTTAAAACTACAAACCTAAGCTTAGTTTCATTCATGTTTATATGAAAACAACATTATTAACAAACAAGGCAGTGGCTACTTCTTCCCTGTTAATTATTTAGATGTTGTTTTGTAAAACATAGGGCATATTTATTACAAATACTTACAACCACAAAATAAGGATACACCCTATTGTGGTTAATATATTCTAATTGTTAATCTATTTCTTATAAGAGAACGAATGAGACCGTATTGAAGAGCGTCTATTTAAAATTCTTAATCTTATCTACACCGATAGTTGCTTGTTGATAAAAACAAAATTGATATGTCAATGTTCAAATATTTCATTGATTTCTTTTTTTGTACTTGTACACTGTGTTGGATGTGCACCAAATAAAAACGTATTCTTTCTTTCTCATTCTAACTACTACAGTCGTCCGTCGAAAGCTTCCGTTTTGTGCACTTGGTTTATAATAGAAGACTAAAATTTAAGTCAGTGAAATTAAAAGTAAATATCTATAAGTATGTGCGAGTAAAATCCAGCAATTATTTTTATTTATTTATTATTTATTATTATGTTGAGATTAAATTCTTATTACCAGTATCATAAATAAACCAGTGTATTCCAAAAGTATTAGATGAGGGTTTTCTCTATTCGGAATCCAGTATTTCACTTTCTATACTGTAGTATACGAATAATGGTTGTCGTGGCGTCCAGCCTCTTTTGACGCGAGATAACATGAATGACGACGGAAAAGTAAGCTTTATATAGTTTTTCATATCCACCACCATTTTTTGCCTTTCCAATGATAGTAGAATTAGGTGAAACAAAGGAACCCATGCATACTAGATTCCACAAGGAAGTAGTAAGAAATCCTAGAATTCATTAATTCTAGATTTGAGCACATCTAGTCTGCTCGTGTATGCACCATATCGGACAGCTACCAATGAGAAACTTGCCTACACGCACTTTATAAACGTAGTAACGTGGTTTCCTATAAAAATATATGGGTATGTAGCAATGAGAAAAACGAAAAATTTATTGTTTTGCAGAATAACCTCTTTCGACGCCTACGAACAACCTATTTTACTTTATGAGAAGCTTTGTTCAAATTGATACAAATACTTCATATTGGGCTACATATTTCGAGGAATGGATGTCGCATGAATAATTTTCAATTGATGGGATTTATGCCTGCAATAAATGCATTTCAATATGATTATGCATTTATTTTATTTATAAAATAGCAATGCAACGCGCTATGGATTCATATGCTATTTATGGTCTAAATTCGTACGTAATCATCATCAGTATGTTTGGTTCAAAAGGTAAAAATATTAAACTCCTGATATTATTCTAAATATCTATGAGGTTGACACTAGCTTTGGAGATTCAACTCAATCTGCCATTCTTCTGTATCTTCTTCATTCTTCTGTATTGGGGAATATGGTTGTATTAACCATAATTATGATTATACCAAGAGCTTAAATAACACTTTCATAAAATAATTCTTGGTATTGTGTTTGGCTGAGAAGATGAGTTTTCCGGAGGCCCAAAACTACTCTCTCACCTCCACGTATTACCGTTTCGTTCGAGTTCTCAGGAGCCGACAATTGGTATATTTGCATTTAATTATCAGGTAATTGAACTTCTCGTTTACCTACCTAAGCCTGAAAAAACTTTTGAATCCTAAGCTAACTTCAACTGATCCGGTACACTTCCTGCCAAATTTATGTATCAGACTCTTAAATATCCTTTGGATCTGCATGCGATATTGAACCAAAAACTTCATGCAAAATGCTTTCGTTCAAACAGTGGAAGTAAACGCTCTGCAAATGAACGGTGTGAATATTTTCATATCGATAGTTGATAATGGCTCTTGCGATAGCTAGTGAGAAATTATAGGCTGATAACGATGATGATGAACTTAAACCCCATTGATGATCAAGTTTGAAGGAATCCTGTAAAATGTGTTGAAAATAAATCTATGAAATATGAATTCAGCCAAACGCGCGTAAATACGAATATCGTAAATCAAAAGATCACAAATTCCAAAAGCCTCGAGCGATATATCAAATGCTGCATTTTCTTTGTCCGTGTTGAACGTATTTCGTCGCATCCTTTGTTAGCCGAAGGGCTCTCGTCAAAAAGCGTTATATTGATCATATGCCTGTGGTTTTGTTTACTAAATCACGATTCTATATTTTGGTGTGTTGCCATTCTACAAAGCGTTTGTCTCACATTATTTGACTGCAAGCAGAATACAATCAAGTTATGTTTTGTAAGTTTATAATATAAATGAATGAAAAAATACATTAATAATCTTATAGTGCCATCAACTTTTAAATTGGGCAATGAGTTTTATATGGTGTACATGACAACTACCCAGATCAATTTGTGATTGGACACAAAGGTTTGTTCAATGCAAGTATCGTGCCAGGAACCATTGCTAATAAACTCATTTTGAAACAATATTATGCCATACGACCGTCACAAAAAAAAGATCTCATTATTTATTTGCTTGCTCTTGAATTAAACTTAAACGCTTACTATTGGTAAATTTTATTGAATAGGTAATTAATCTTTTCAGAGCTAATACGATTTAAAACGATTCGCGTCAAACAGTGCAAAAACTGCACGCTTCAAAATTATGTGTCAGAAAAATCTTTTGTGCGCTTTGATTGATGACGCAGACATTATGATTATGACGAACGCGGGATAGTTCGCTCAAAACTTGGCGAGAGTTCTAGAAAGTTTCAGTTTTTGCTACATCTCTTATTGTCATTAATCAATACGAAACTCTGCGCCTGAGTGAGTGTGTGCAACACGGACTTGGGTTTTAACTTTGAGTTTAGAGATAATATTTTTTTATGTTATTAAGTAAGGCATTTGATAACTTAGTTTAATAAAACACAGTAATTTCATAAAATATACGAAAAGTTGATACTAACTGGAAGCTTAAAGACAACTATTAACTTTGTGTACAAACCAACGATGGCGACACTGTTAAATGTTAGAACATGTTTACGTAAATACATTAGACAATTTAAACGTTCAAATAATTATCACTAACACTCAGCCTTTCCTTTTAGGGAAGCCTGTTACAACACCTGCGTTATTTAAATTATTCAAATATTCTTTAATTCAAAGTCCCTTTAATTCAAAAGGTTAGGAACCTTTTTACATGCAATCGCATTTTGGTGCCGGGAAATCGACTTTTAAAATATGTATATAGAGTTTAAAAAGGGGAAGATTCCTTAAATGGTTTTTAAATCATCTCAAACAAACTGTGTGAATGTTTTGAATTGTTATTTGGTTTGGAATTAGTAATGAATGTCGAATAATCGTGAAATAATTATTCGAAATAATAATAGAAATCGGTCTGCGACTGGTATGAAAACGATTTGTTTTTAATTACCTACTTTCACTTGGTCCCGTTTAAGTGTATAATCATTTTAATATTGTAAATCAGAACCTACTTGATATTTACTGACTATTATTTTTATGTCTAGAGCTTTATTGAAAATTACAAAGAACTCTTTGTGCTGCCAAATACATTGAAAGCATACGTTTAATTATAGGTGTTTTAATCAATGTGAGTGCCTTTATACAAGAATGTTGAACTCTCGTATAAAAATAATGCCTTCTCAATAACACCTCTTAAAGGAGAATAAGTGAAAAGAGTATTTTTTTTATCAAGAACGCATTTGTTCTATAATAAAAGAATACGAACTCTACTATATCTTTATTTAATATTAAGAAGAAAAGAAGTATTGCGTAGATAATAATATCATTCTTTTTCCTTTTTTTGTTAATTGATTGTCGAAAGTGTGCTGTCTTCATCTATAATTATTATACAATTAAGTTTGTATTTCCGTGTTTTAATCTAAATGTGTATAATATTAGTGATTCAACACAAAGATATTATGGTTTCTCCTAATACAGGTGCTTATGCACTTAAATGGAGATTCCAATCACAGTAATTTTATGTAAACAATGAGAACTTTAATAAATATTTCTATTTCTATATTTCCATGGTTGCTAATTGAATACGTACCTTCTGACATTATTTAAATGAAAATGATATCTAAATCACATTAACACTCGTTTCAAAGTTAATATTACCGCATTATAACAGTTTCATATCAAAATGCACGCGAATCAAATCGATTTGACCTATGAGACATTATTTACTGACCATTTAGTGAACAGTCGCCGGCAAACACTGAATTTATTGCCGTCTCGTATTGTTTGTACATATTCAGAGGCGCGACGTTGGATGCTCTCCAAGTAATGCGCTGTTGTCCGTGCTTGGGAATAATGTTTAGAACAGTTCTTTTTATATGACGCTCATATATATGTTTCTTTCACCCTTGGGCTGGAACATATGAAATTGTGTTACCGCAAGGAAACCTTGGAGTTATAATGGTGAATTGATCGAGCGCGGTCGGCAAGTGTTAAATGAAAATATCCGGAATGAACTGGCATTATTAAAGAAATGGTAAAACATTTTATTTGTGTATTTTACCGGAAACGTATTGTGATTTGTTCCAATCAATATTGGGGATATGACACTTCTATTAACTCTAATTTCACTATTTTATTTACTCACATTCACTCTTCTAAAAATTTGAATAAAAGCATTTGTAAATAGAGATAAACATATAATGTTGATTTCTATTAAATAAAACAAAGGTACCTAAAAAATAAAATATTATGATTTTGTTTTTACTTTGGCTATCATCGCTATTTTAGTTTGTCGCGTTAAAATAATACAATATTTTTTAATAATAACTAAAGCCAAGAGTCGTCATAAGAGATCAATAAGCAATTACTTTGTTTCAATAAACAAACTCAAGTTGTGTAATATAAAAAGTGTGAATGCAAGAAAAACATTTTTGCACCATCTGCAGCTTACCGCGGTTGTAAATACAAAAAACGAATATGTGTGCTTTGAGTTCTTGTAGGTTCGTATGCTTAATAAATGCAATGTAAAATATTATATGTTTTTGTATTAAGGTACGTTTCAAATATATTTTTTTATGCTACGAAATGACATGGACGGTCAGGACGCTCACCTGATGGTTAGTGATACGCCCACAGATTTCCCAATACAGGAGATGGGGCAAGCTGCGTTTTTAAGTGCGACAAATGTAAGCTCAACGACCATACACTGGCTGCCAGTTTACGCTCTGTGAGACGAGTCAAGACGCACGAATATTAGAAGAAATTACCGTTTTTTCTCAAAATGCCATCCTGTGCAATTGTAACATGCCATCATCACAATGAATCAGTAAATTTTCCAAGAAATATAATAACTTTTCACAGGTAAGAACCGAAAAGATATTGCGACACTGGGACTGCCTATAAACTTGGCGGCTTGTCCAGTCTAATTGTATATTCGGATGTCTGTGGATACGCCTGACCATGACAGAGCGGTATTAAAGGAGATAAATAGTTATTATATTCATTAAATGCCGCACTGCGCCCGTCACCAAAGACAACAAATGTTAGGTCTCTTATACCCGGTTATTTACTAGCTACTGTGCCCTCATCCCGAAAGACACTTTTGTGTTTCGGGCATAGCACTCTTACTTTTCGGGATGATATCTGGCACTGCAGTGGTACCTACTTAAACGACTCAGTATCGAGCCTACCACCTAGTAAGTTCCACAACATATAAGCGCATCAAAATAGAACAACAATCACACTAGCGATTTTCATGTCGATCGAACTGGCTTGTGGCAAGATGTCGGCGTGGCGTGAACGCCTGTGGTAAGGGACGCCACAAACCTGATTGCCATGAAGGACGTAAACTACGTATTCGGAATTTGTATATGGTATATATAAAAGATTCCATGCAAAAGGTAAAGATACATAAATATAAGTAAATATTCACTGACATCACACAGCTATCTAGCCCCAAACTAAGCATTAGCCTGTATTATGGAAACTTAACAACGGACTAACATTTTTTTTGAATACATACATAATATACATATAAAACACCCAGACGAATACAAACAGACATGCTCATGCACACAAATTTTTGTAGTGCCCGGAGATCGTGAGTGTGTATGTGTTCTATCCATAATATGTAAGTATTCTCAAAAATATTTGTATATATAAGTGCGTTTATTCCTTGTTTAGTACCCATAATTACAAGCTAAATGCTTAGTTTGGGACTATATATGTGCTATATAAATATCTGTAGATATTTATTTATATAGAATTATAATTACCCACTAATAATAAAAGATATTGGAAATGAATCCACTGATAAATGCGCTTGGCTTTTTTCAGTCGCTACATACATTTGAAGGTCATATTGTCACAAATGTCAAATATATTACCTTCGTTTTAGTTATTTATATCAGAACAATTTATATAAGATCAGGTAAAACGGGTAGAAGTTTCCGTGTCACAGTTCAATTATCGAGTATAAATAGCAATATGATGTTAAAATTATAAGTATTCTATTCATGTAGGTATTTTGTACTTTATTATTTAAATCTCTACTGGCTCCAATTGTGTTCCAATAGGCGGCCGGTGTAAGGATTACGTGCTTGACTCGTTCCACGAACGAACGAATTCCGTCTATATTACAGTGCAGTTCCAACGGAACGACTTTATTTGGTTACAAATATTCTTGAATAATATCATGTTAAATAAAAAATAAAAAAATATACATATAAATACTATATGTATTTATATGGATATTTTTTTATTTTTTTTTGCGCCACCTGGACTTAAATTTAGCACGGAGCTAAAGATAAACAAACGACAAAACCTGCTTTATTTATAGATTAAATATAGAAAACTCATACAAACCGATACGAAGACACATGTTCATATTATTAAAATATAATGATTGTACGGGGATCAAAACTGAAACTTTTTTGTTACAAAGTGTACAGGACAGGACAGTTGGGGCGCTCAGCTGATCGTAAGTGATACTGGTCGTGAGTTGTGACAGAGCGGCATTGATTGAGACCAACAACTGGCTAACAGTTAATATTTTCCACCAATGCCGAATATATTTTCCACTATTACCACCACACAATATTTTCCACCAATGAATACAGATGTCAGATCTCTTAAACCCAGTAATTTTACTCTACCTTTACTTCAGCAGCTGGCTCCTAAATCCCAAATCCTAAACACCAAATTCTTCGTCATTTACAGTTTATTTCATAATATTAACATTAGTCCTTATAAGAATAAATTTCAAACCAATATTAATGATTAGTCGGTTTAACTATTAGACATGGCATTTCTATTTCAATAAATAAATATCTACTGACATTCTCATATCGCCATCCAGATGACGACTTGGGACTAGTCCCAAACTAAGCTTTATCCTGTAATTTGGATACTAAACAATGGAGATACCTTTTTTAAATACATATTACACATAGAATATACCTATAACCTACGGTGACGTCACATAAGAAACGAAAAAAAAATCATTGTTGTTAAAAGGCAGGAAATTAAATTGCTCTGTTAGTTTGCCAGATAAAATGATAGCTTGGCAGAAGCGTTCTCTCGGAAATAGGACTTTGCTCAATCGGTTAACCCTGATTGTAAATTTTGAATACAAATTTTTGGTATAATATATCACAAAATTATGTTCTGTGTTTCGTTGGCATCAAACGCATACAGTCAAAGTTGCGGATTTATTTTACGGGAAGCAGGATGTTCGGCATAGCCCAAACAGGAACTTCAAATGAAAGACAAAGTAAAAACATTAATTTCTATCGAGTTCTTTGATAGATTCAAAAGGGTATTGAAGACATTCGAGAGGAGATCTAGCATTATTCTCACATATGTTATTACACAGCTTTATGTATCCGATTGTTACTGCATTGCATTAACGGCAAAATATTAGAAAACTGTCCATAAACTATAATTGCGTTGTTAGAAACACACCTTAACAAGTTGATCCGCTTGGTCGTCCCACCCGGCTCGAAATGGGACCACTCGCCCGAAAGTACCTATTCGAGGCCAATAGCAAAATTTTATTATTTATGACATCGACTTCATTCTTCTCAGATAATGTGATTAATTTCCCCAGTAAACTTTTACAAAAGTAATAACGACGCTTTTGGGTAGTAATGGCAGTTAAATACGTTTTTGATCCTTGCAATCTTGAATACTGCTACTTACGAACTTCCTCGGTTATTGTCAATTCATAAGATTGTGCGAGGTTTTATTTAAAACATGAGTTATTGACAACCATAAAGTGGAAGATTTGACATTCACAATTCATTTTGTACCTACATTTAGAAAAACGTTCTCTTTTTGTTTTATCTTAGTATAAAATATATACAACAACAAGTGTTTTCCATGGGACGTACGTTGACCATTGGTTAGGTGGCATTCGGCATGTACGTAAAGGCTTTACGCAATGCATCCTACCCTCACTAACATACGCAGCTGATTTATGAAAACTGACATGTAAGCTAGTGCTGTATATCACAATACTGACGGCCGTTTGTGGAGATGAAATCTGAGTGGAAACCACGTCTTGGCAAACATATTGTAGAACAACATCCGGCCCCATGAACCGACGACTTGCGAAACGTCGCTGGTGAAGGCTGTGAGAGGAAGGCTAGTACCGGGATATCTGGGGCTAAATTAGGAAGAACTTTATCCGGATTCGATAAGACAAGACAGATACCAATGCATCAAAAGCAATGTGAGGTAGACTTGGGTGCATAAATATATATACTGGGATAATATGTTAACGATTTGTCTTATTTCATTGAGATAGTGACAATAGTATAATATACAAGACATAGCTGCAAATGAATATTCAAAGGAATATGTCTATAATTACTTATGAAGTACTTAAATACTCCCGGATATTATTCACACATTACCATACAACCTTGTCATGTACATACTTGCACTAGCAGAGTGGCGACCAAGTGTTTCATCAAGATATGACGCTAAGACCGCGATGAAGGTAAATTACCCAATCTAGAGACGATTGCTGCACCAAGTTTTTATGATCACATACAGAGAAGGGTGGCAAAATTGTAGTACGTACTTAGCCTCTGAACGCCGCAGGTGTATTTGACATGGAGTGTACCTTCGCTTCCTCTCACATACTTAACAAGCAGGTCTGTACTTTCAGTTGTTTTATAGAACATGCTTTACTGCGAGGTGAATTTATTGTTGAAGTGTCTTAATTTTTTATAGTTGAAATTAAGTCATATAATTTTGTTATTTTTACTTTTATTTTTTTAATACCATATACATTAAGGATAATATAAAAGGTTTAGCGTCGGTGGCCTAATGGTGTGGACTGTTGCCTTCCGATTGGCAGGGCGCAGGTTCAAATCCCGCCACGTACTAAGGTTATTTTGAATTTCCGACGCTCATACGGTGAAGGAAAACATCGTGAAAAAACCTGCGCATGCCTGCGAAGAGATTCAAAGGTTGTGCGTGAAGTCGTCTAATCCGCACTGAACTCGTGTGGACGACTAAGACCTATACACCCACGTAGGGCTAGGCTCGTACCCTTCGCTAGAGACGTTTAATAAGCTGACTATGTTGAGTTGATGATGACATTCAGATTGATTTAAATAGTTATTCAAGGTCCAACTTTTAGAACGTTCTCGTTAGTAGTGAGCTCTATAATTCAAAATACATTAATATCTCAAAATGAAGGACTTTGTCCAGTGTTCGGTGTTAAGTAGCCTATGGACGTTTACTACTGATAGTGATTGAGCACTGCAAGGCATACAAGTTTGCGCAATATACCCTGGTTCTACGCTTTCTTCATCCAGCCTACATCCGTAAATTTCGTAAGACACGATATTCGCTCCAGAATTCCTCTGTTTCAGCAGCTATCAGTTTTGCGATATATGTGACTGGACCGCTGCAATTCAACTTGCTCATTCAGTGAGCCATCTCGCTAACTATATTGTTCTAACGGATATAAGGTTGTCTCACATTACTAACTAATACGGCTCAGAGCTAATATTTAGTTGTTCACGTGTGAATGGTTTATATAAATCATTAAAGTAAAAAAAAACGAAAATAACTTAACTTACAAATATCAACACAAAAACGACGACACACTATTCAAAAAAATAAACCATGCAAATATTTTTCTAACGAGAAAAACGAATTTAAAAAAACGTCAGAGATTTTTTCCATTCCAAAAGCGACGTTTTCCGACATTAAATAGCAGGCGTCGACGGACGGTGTATAAATTTTGAAGAAACACAAAAGGTACGTTTTTCAGCAAGTTTTGTTTCTTAAGAGAAACGAGCGACCCTTGTAGGCAGGTGGCGAGAATTTATTGTCCCCACTCACCGAGTGTCCCGGATGAGGTATTTGAATATTCTGCAGAGAAACAACAGATCAAAAACATGAGTAACGGGCGTGTCACCGGCTCTCATAATTTTGTAGATAAAGTAAAATAGATGTCTATTAATAAATCAAAGACTTTGGATTTCGAGGAAATCACGCGGACAGACTCCACTGACTGCTCATGGAAATTCTCTTCTTTACTTACTTTGAAGTGCGGCGATATTTATGCGAAATTTTCTTCCTTGCACGTTGTTTAAACGTATTTAATGTTCTGTGTCATATTTTTATTATTTATCTAGACATGCTGTGTAATCCTGTGTCCTGCAGTGGAACGTTATAGGCTGGTTATTAGAGAAAATATTCTTGCACGATAGTACTTAATTACGTTACATTCAAATTGTACAAAACTAGTAAAATACGAATTTAAAAGATACACAGACCCGACTAGATAAGACATGGAAACCTCAAAGAGACGTGAGGGTATGTGGAATGATAAAAACGGTTTCGCAAACATTGTGCTAACGAACATTTCCCCGTTTACCTTATACCCCGTGTTCCTTTACTGGTTCTATGTGAAAATAAGACAAGCATAAAATTGCTTGGTTGTATTTAATCAATGTTCACTTAGCAATATTGTACAAATGTATATTGGTAGCAATGGTATGGTATATAATTTATTGATGGGAATCGGGATAGTTGGATGTGTAACTATACAAAAAATAATGAACGTTTGACAAAACAGTTAGTCTTAACACATAAAAAGACATGAGGAAATACATTAATAAGATTACCTTACTAAGCAGCGTGTGTGCACTGCTAGACTTATATACATAATCTCAGATTGGACATATCTGTACTTTACAAATGCGAAAGTTTTATGAGAATGCGCTGCTACTCATTCTCTTCCTAGTCCCTAACCTATACTTTTGATTCCCGTAAGAAGAGCAGGTGTGGTGAAAATAGTATTATTAAAAGTATCAAAGAAAACTAACAGAAAAATTATTTTATTAATAAAAAAAGAATTTCTCGTGCAATATTATTAAGAAATTGTGACTACGCTGCTCTTCTCGAGGGTGAGTGACAATGTTCGGCAAAGAACGGCCAGTAGCGCTTCATCATTTATCGTAATCAACCTTTTCAATGTGATGATATCTCTAATCCACCTGCCAAGACTATTCATTAAAAAAAATACAGATCGAGTAATAAGTAAATCAAATGATTATTCATAAAAATTGCAACATACAAAAATTACAGCATAAATAATAATAACAGGTAACAAGATCCTTAATTGGTCTACTCGGCCTAGTCAGAAACAACTATAGCCTGCCATGCCCATGCTTTAAAATGTTTCTTTAATTCTGATTTTAATTGTTATATTGATTTGTATTATATTATTTTAAATATAAATTATACAAACACTGTTACTAACATTTATGACCTTTGCATGAATTAAACGTATTTATTATTATTAATTTTTTATTGCTTTTGTAGGCAGACGAGCAAGCGGCACATCTGATGGGAAACGGTAACCGCCGCTCATGGACAACTGCAATGCCAAGGGCAAAGCCATGCCGCTGCCAATCAAGAGGAAAGGGCTCTCTTTAAACCTCGTTTGAAGACAGACATGTCGTAGTTATTAGGGAACACCGTGGCTGGGAGGTCGTTCTATAATTTGCACCCACGCGGAAGAAACGATCGCTAGAAAGGAACGGTTTTAGAAGCGCAAGTGATGGTGGTGGTATGGATGAACCCTATCTCGGCGTTGAGTCGTACGATGGTAAAACGGTAACACCGGCATGATATCAAACAGTTCCCTTGGAGCATTCACCATGGAAATGCCTATAAAATACACAAAGAGAGCTAAAGTCTCTCCGGAATTTCAAAGACTCCAAACTTTTTGTGAGGTCAGAATAATCGACAATTCGGACTGCACGTCTTTGCAAAGTGTCAAATGGTTAACGCTGATCTTTCGTATACTCTTCCTCAGTGTGTTAATAATCACCGATCCGTGGTTCTTCTATTAAAAAATGAACGTGGCTTTTGCCAAACTCCAACATGAAACCCTCATTGGGACGTAGTCGTTGGACGTCTAGTCCAAAAGTAAAGCTAAAGTAAGGCTACAATTGGATACAAAATGTTAAATATCAACGTCAGCAAAATTTGAATATATAATTTGAATAACGCCGAGAATTCTTCAAGCGAATCCAACGCTAGTCCCGGAAATAATTTTTCATGAAAATCTTTATTCTAAAAAAGGTTTCTTACCCTTCTCAGTTAGGTCTTAAAGCTCACGTCAACTGTATCAAGTTGAGGACAACTCGACGTCGCCTTCCCCTGCATCTACTCAACGCGTCAGCCCTCCGAAGGGTTTCCGAGATAAACGTTTGGATTCAAGCGAAACGAGATAACAGCCCCGCCATTCCCCATTCTAAGGATACCGCGATGAAAGTTTTCCAAAAACATTGCGCTGTCTGCATTGTACTTTGTTTTACAGCTTATGTAGATTGGTGTACGACTTGAATAAGCCAAACAGAAGATAGAGTAACGTTATACGAAGATTCAATTGATCTTGGGAGTATTTGGCTTACAATGTCGTCTTATAGTTTTGGACCGTTGCCCTTTGTACTTTTCCAGTGTCCGTTAGTGGTTGGTGACAGACATATTTGTTGTTCGGTAGGATGTACAACGGGCAGGTTGGTTTGTAATTGGTAAGGTGTCATGTAGGCCGCAGCCTGAATTGTATGAATAAGAGGTCCCAATATAACTGCGACTTAAAATAGATGTCTCTATTAAAAATCTTACAGTGCATAGGTATGCGCAACTTGTCGTGGCAAATATTTTTTGACTATAATATCCATTTTTTTTTGGTAGTGCGCAGGTTTAAATCCCGCCACGTACCAATGTGATTTCGAATTATCGAAATTATTTGTTCGTCATCCGCGCTTTTACGGTGAAGGAAAATATCGTGAGAAAACCTGCGTACGGCTGCGAAGAGATTCAAAGGTTGTGCGTGAAGTCGGCCAATCCTCACTGGGACCTCGTGGACGACTAAGGCCTATACACCCTATAGGGTAGGCTCGTGCCCCTCGGTCGGGACGTATGATGAGCTGATGGTGATGATGGTTTTTACTCGGGTTATAATTGTTACGTATAAAAAACTGAAATGTATTAATTATTACGTATAATAAATACGTGTGGATTTCAGTTGTTTTTAATGCGATAACATAACACGGCTTAAAGTGAAATATGAAACGTTAGCTTTGTCAGTGCATGAGCTCCGAGTCTAAATATTCCGTATAACCAACTAGCAACCATCAATTTTCATAATTGAACTGGCAAACTGGGCTGATACTGATACACCGATTACGCAATATGATAACATCATTTGTCTAAACACAATCGAATGCATACAGAACACAGTTAATTGCAAATTATACCACTATTAGGTGTACAGCATTCTACATTTGGTCTTAGTTCATAGCATTACTTATTTATTGAACTTTTGAAACTGAATTTTCAACAAAAACTAAGGCAGTAAAATAAATGAACTCAAATGTTTACAGATATATACCATTCAGCCTTAAATAATTATATACCAAATCAATACTACCATGAAAGGGGTCAAACTCCAATTTCAGACTGTAATAATAGTAAAATCACAATTACAAGCACAACACTTAGATGTTTTTTAGCATTGTCATCATCATCAGCTCATTAAACGTCCCCACCGAGGGGCACGAGCCTACCCGTATAGGGTGATTAGGCCTTAGTCGTCCACGCGGGCCCAGTGCGGATTGGACGACTTCACACACAACCTGCATTATTAGCATTGTAATAGCTATAATTTTCATAATTTATAACGCTTCCTCCGTTAACTACGTCAATATCAAATTCATGAAATACTAATCAACCAGTCATATTAACACCAACAATGTGTCAGTTTAATACAGGTATCCTTTTACTGAAACATTCACTCTGAGTCCGTACTTGACTGCAACGTCAAACTCAACGCCGAAACATCGCCCCTGCTGATGAAAGTTTGTAATTAAATTTAAAAGCCTTTTGACTATTTCGCCGGGATTAAATCCGCCTGTCACTAATTCTGGTCTCGCGTTGAAATGCGCTGCATTATGCAAGTATTAAAATATTAAAGAATATAGTTAGGGCTGCGGCGGAGTGGGCTCACTGCCAACTGGTTCTCCTACACAACCATTTTAGTGCTATAACCATAGATGTAGGTTAATGTCGAAACGTTTTCTTTTTGTTGAGTGCCTTGCGCTGTGCTCTTTCGGGGGAGAACAAAGGTAAACAAGCTTATTTTGCGTTTTCTTTTATTGGATAACATTCTGGAATCTTGTGTTTGTGTTTTTAAACGACGCGACATTGGCATAACACGTCGAATGTTCGGCGTCTTTTCATGTTACATTGAGATATTACCGACTCGTGCATGTATTTAATATATTGAAATTCAATAGAGGAATCGACGATGACCCTAAGTGTGTTGGTAAACATGAATGTATTAATTACGATGAAAGTAAACTAACAAGGGTACGAACTATTATCATTAAAATATACCAGCAATTTTTAGTAATCGTATACCATTTTAAAGTCACCATTCAAGAATTAATGGACATGATTTTGTGTGTTTAATGTTTTTGTTAAGTTCGTTCACCTGATAGTGACACACCTGCCCACCTTGCTGACAAATGACAGATGCAATATTAAAAAACTAATAACTGTAGAAGCTCATTCATAATTTTATCCTGCCCTGATCGATAATATCCAATAATTTAAATACAGTACGCTCTTATAGAAACACAAAACTGCTTAACACTCATATAATGGAATATCTGGCACTGCGGTGTATACTTACCCAGATGATTCAGTATCATGTCTTAAAATGCTATACCTCACTGAATTCTCTAAACTTATCATTTAATAATAGTATACATAGATATTATTCCTAAATCTACGTCACATCTTTGTCACAAATTCCCAAACTCATTCTTATTGCCCTCTGAGATTTCAAATATACTTTAGCTCTCAGTAACCATTGCACATCGGATAGCCTTTTTGCCAATTTACGTAAAAAATACGGTTTGCGCCTTCGCGTGATTTTATACTCTGTGACATCTCATATGTTTTTAATACCTACACGTATATTATGAATGAAGATGTGGTTTCACATTAATTTAACTGAGTGCTCACCCCGTCTGCGTATGAGCGATATGACGTCTGGTGCAAAATTCCAACCTATGTCAAAATTAATTTTTCATAAATCGTTTACCAGTTTCAGGGGAAAATTATTTTGGAATCTCCATTACCTCAACACATGGAAATGATGGAACATATTCATTAAATTTCACATCATTTCCATATACTAAAAGTTCCAGGCTCATACATTTGCGTGTATTAACTTATTTGATTGTATTGCCATGGATGACACAATAAAGTGTTTGTAATCGTAAATTTGGTTTTTACTTCCTCAATTAAAAGTCCAATCCAAATTAAGACTAATTGGTACTGTGTGAAGTCTGTATATATTTATTTACATTAGTCTTCTCATACCAGGGAGTCTTAATCTAGAATTATTAATAAAAATAATAATTCTTTATTTTCCAAAAGAAAACAATGTTCTTAATCTATTCGCTTATTAAACTATTGCTTTAATTAAACGAAAGGAGAGGCGAAATTATCATATATATTATTGTTATTATTTAAATCAACTGTGTGTTACTAACATATTTTATAAGGAAAATTGTTACTAACACATTTGTATTTGTATCTGTTGGATCTATGTTGTCTGAATAAAGAATATTTATTATTATTTTCATTTGTAGTCTCTGTTAGGAGTTCACGGTTCATAGACCGGTCCTTTTGAAGCTTGCGTGGGGACATGGTCCAACACGTAGAGGCTATTATTATTATTATATATTGAGTGGTTCTTAATTATTATGAAAGATTCAGATTTCGGTACACTTCACTCACTAGACTCCATTAGCCATCACTTACTATCATTTGTGGGAGTAGTACTTATGTAATGACCATAACCATTCCATTTTATATCCTAGGCTCCACGAGAGCAATTAACCTTATTTCATTTGCTTAAACCAATTTTATCTTATTTTTAGCTTTTTTGAGTTACAAAGTGTACAAAACGGTCAGGATGCTCACCTGACGGTAAGTGATACGCCTCAGAGCGAAATTTATGAAGGAAAACCAAAAACTGATAAAAGATAGAGAACACCCGAGACAATAGATTTTTGGTGTCTTATAACCGGTAAATATACTAGCACCTCATTCTGAAACACAAAATGTAAAACACTCCTATTTGAAGGGACGATATCTGGCACTGCGGTTGTGGCACCACAACATTTTAGTTTCTAAATCTGTGGGTGGTGCCCACAGTGATCTTGACGACTCAGTATCGAGTCTACCATCTAGTAAAAATGAAAAATATTTCTTAAGATTATCTTATTTTCTTAATAATCAGCGGCTCATTGGTGTAGAATGTTGCCTTCCGACCTGAGGGTGCAAGTTCAAATCCTGCCACGTATCAGTGTATTTTTGAATTTCGAGTCTACCACGGGACGATATCTGGCACTGTGGTGGTGCGGTCTACCAAAACGACTCAGTACCGAGTCCACCACCTAGCAAGCTGGTGATGGCCTTCATAATGATTAAGAGAGAGAACGATCGATGGAAGTTAAATTCAATGGATTGTTCGGCGTGGAAGGTCTATAAATAGTCCAATAAAATTATTCACTGACATAGATTAAAATAATAAATTCGTCTAGCCCACATGCAAGAAACTTAAACTATGGATACTGAAACAAAAGATAGATATAAGTAGTAGTAATAAAACACTTTATTGCTCACAAGTACACAAAAAACAAACGAAACAGAAACATTTACAATACTTTGGGCAAAGGCGGCCTTATCACTGCAAGCGATCTCTTCCAGGCAACCTTTTGGTAAGGAACAAATCAGGAAAAAATAAAGGTAGTGCACAAGCAAAACTACACAAAAAATGATTAAAAACATAGTATACAAAAATAAAGTAATAAAATATCACATATATAAATAAAAATGTACACATATAAATACACATATAAACACACATGTAGATACATATGAATATATAAATAAAAATATCATATCTTATACTAAATATCGAAGTTAAATATATAAGTTATAAATATATTATAATAGTGAAATAATAATATGTAGAATGACAAATGAAATAAGATAACAGTATTTAGTAAATGCTGACAAAGCTTGTTTTTAAATGTGACAAGTGACTTAGCGTGTCGAATCTCAGATGGCAAACGGTTCCAAAGAAACGTATCTCTAACAGTAAAAGATTCCTTAAAATAACCAGACCTCGTAAAAGGAGGCTTCAACACATTATCAGATTTGGACCTAAGATCTAGGTTTATTTTGTGTTTTTTTATTAAACCAATATATTATTTTTTTATTTCTAAAAATAGTCAGGTTAATATAAACATACTATGTTCTAGGATTGAAATAATTCTATCGCATTTATGTCATCGGATGATTACAAAGTATCACGATACCAAAATTTCAGCGCTATAATTACTAGACTTTCGACAGAAGCTTCATAATATACACGACATGTAATTTGAAATGAACGATTTTATGATTGAATACCTGCAATTTTATGTTATTTAGATAAAAACAGAAATTTAATTCCGCATTGCGGTCGTAACAAATTGCGTGGCCACTAATGTAGGCAATCTCGCCGTTTGAATATTTTAGTACGCGTTATATACTATGATTCACGAAAGATGACAATGACGGCGTTCTGCGTAAGATGACGATTATCACAATAATAGTTAATAGTTGAACATTAGTATCATATAATATTGAAAAAAATAATGAACTTTACCAAAACACCTAAAAATAAATAGTAGGCTCGTACCCCTCGGTGGGGACGCTGCATAAGTTGGTTAAACAAAATACAAGAATTTCCGCCGTGTCGCCGTGACCGCACTTTTACAGGTACCTAAAAATGAATTCAGTTGTCATCTTTCGTGAATTTTACTATACCATAGTTTGATTTATTTTAGTTACACCAATAAGTGGTTGGTTAACTAATTGTTCGTCATTTGTTATTTTGAGTGACGTTACACGCGTTAGACGTTTAACGCGTACTTGAGTAGGGACTTTGGATTATGTTATTTTGGTACGTGACAGAGGGCGTGTTAGAGATTAACCACTTTTGGAACCAAATATATGAACAAAAGCTTATAAAAGAGAATACGCTTTATTTTGACCTATAGTTATTAATGTGAACGGTACCAAATGCTTTTCAACACGAATTTTTTGTATAGATGAAAAAAATGTTTTATTGAAATTCGTTAAAAAAGTTTGCTCAAGTGTCGTCTTCTCTTCAACCTATTGCAGTCCACTGCTGGACATAGGTCTACCCCATTTTGCGCCAGACATCTCGGTCCTCCACTTTTCTCATCCAGCTTCCACCAACGACCTTTCGCAAGTCGTCGGTCCATCGGGCCGGAGGGCGTCCTACGCCACGCTTGCCAAGACGTCGTCTCCACTCCAGAACTCGTCTAACTAACATACCTTCTAAGGTACGGAATTATCGTTCTTTTCGTACAATCAGATGATTCAGTCTGTCTACCAAAATAGGAAAAATCAAACAAAGCGACCTTCCACTATGTAGTTTCCCCACGGGATTCGAACCTTCGACCCATAGGTCATACATTGATATACCCAACACTGTGACCACAACAGAGGCAGTAAAAAGCATAAGCAGTTAAAGATATGCAATCGACTTAATAAAACACATGTCACGCTGAATTCCATGGCGACCAAAAACATCAAACCCAACACTCAGTCATAACGATATCATTAACCATCATAATATTATCCTTAAAACATTTACAATACGCATTTTTTTAAGCCTTACTCGAGCATCCAATTATTTTCACACCCAAGCTTATTTTCCTCAGTTACAAACATATTGATACAGGGTTATAAAGTGCCGAAAGTTATAAATGTATAATTGTCATTACGACAATCTATTTGCATTGGTCTGGGTGTTAACATATAAATAAATATGTAGTCCAAAAAAGTATATAAGCATCAGTGGCGTGCACTTCATAAATGCAAATAAGCAGTGCATGCAAGCATACCCTGTGCGTCCAGACAACCCGGAAAATTACCAACATATTAAATGATTTCTTCTTATTCGTCAATTTTCCTCTACAGATTTGAAACCATAGGCGATCTGTTCTCATCAACAGCAATATGAATTATTGATTGTTTTAGAGCGTCGGTGGCTCAGTGGTGTGGACTGTCGCCTTCCTACCGGGAGGGCTGAGGTTCAAATCCCGACACGTACCAATGTATTTTCGAATTTTCGATAAATATATGTACGTTATCCGACGCTCTTACGGTGAAGGAAAACATCGTGAGGAAACTTTCATGCACGCCTGCGAAGAGATTCGAAGGTTGTGTGTGAAGTCGTCCAATCCGCATTGGGCCCGCGTGGACGACTAAGGCCTAATCACCCTATACGGGTAGGCTCGTGCCCCTCAGTGGGGACATTTAATGAGCTGATGATGATGATGATTGTTTTTCGATTAGTGCCACTCACAACTTACCCTTCTTATAATCTCTTCACACGCCACTGATAAGTATGTTTATTCTTTATTTAGTACCTATATTACATGCTAGATGCTTATTTAAGGGCTAAAAGAAGCTGTTTGAATATTGGCAGATATTTATTGAAAGCTATCCCTATAATAGTCACACTTAAGGAGAACGTGTCTGAAGTTTCTAAGAAAGATGAAATTCGTAACGAAGGCATCCAGAGAGGAACGTGACAGATTTATAGCATTTAGTTTGTAGAATTGGTTATTGAAGTCAAAAAGAAGATTTAAAAAACTAAATCCAGTTCTAAGAAATAAACATTCCGATTATGAGGTAACTCTAACTTGGAAAAACATATTTCACACTAAATTTCCAATCTGTAAATATTTTAATTATCTTTGTCCAGTGGACTGCGATAGGTAAAAGAGATAGAGAAAGATAAATAATAAAATGAGCATCATGTTGTATACAATGTGTTATACTGCTATTAAATAAGCATAGTTATTAATAGATGGTAGTTTGATAACTTATCATGATGCCGAACTAATTGAATGAGCTTAATAAATAATTGCACCACGGTATAATGCAGGTACGAGCATAACAACATGTGATTCAAAACAACGGTCTGAATATAATCACCCTTATATTACACTCAAAGTACCCAATATTCAGCTAAATGATAATTTCATTAACATATAGCGGTTTAAGTAAAAAAAAAACTATTTTGTTTTTTGCATAATATAACATAAACATACTCGTTATCTAAGGAGGATGAAAACATGTTGAGGAAACCTGCGCTCGCCTGTAAAGACATTCAAAGGTTGTGCGTGAAGTAGTCCAATCCAAACTGGGCCGCGTGAACGACTTAGTCCTATACATCCTAAACGGGTAGGCTCGTGTCCCTCGGTGAGGACGTTACAATTAACTGCTGATGATGATGATACTCGTATTTGTATAAAGGACCAAAGATTTCATCGGATATTTAGTGATAATACCGGCCATTGACATTGTCAAGTATGATGAAAGTAGAGGAAAATGGAAATATGGCATCCCAATCCTCCTTGTCCATCCACCAGGGGGGTTACCACCATCTCTTAAAACAGTGTTACAATAATATTACTTCGTCTTTTCTGGTACCGAAATGCTGACGTATCATTATAACAATACTGTTTTAAGAGATTGCGGTTACCCCCAAGGTTGGCTTTGGGCACCTTGTAACCTTAAACAGACGATAAAACAAAACTCTTACGTCTTTTAATGCCGGTACTGATGTTCTATAAACATGTGGTCAAGCCATGTAGTTCGTGTAGAAGCATGACTCTCATGCACTTTATTTTATTGTAAATAATTTATAACGAAGTAGCTGACAGGTAATCTGTTCTTCCTGAATCTAAAGTTTAGTATGTGCACAGGTATGAGTATACTTGTTTATGTAAGACAGTGTTAAGTTGTAGGGTCCATTTTTTAACTTTGTCAGACTTTTTTAAGTCATTAGTGAACAGGACTACACCTGGAGGTAAGTGATACGCTTGACCATAACAGTAGGTTGTCATTATTTTTTCGTCAACACTGCTCTGACGACATATGTCTCTTATACCTGGTAATTCCACAGTGCGTAGAATACTGCAAAAGTATTAGTTATCCTTATTGTTTTATCGACTCAAATAAATTACCTATCTTTAAAAACCATGAAAAGCTTATACAAGATCTCTGGTAAGTTACTTTCTTAACCAATTAATTTGGAGAACTGTCTGCTTCTATGCTAATGGTTTCATAACACCACCATTTTAAAAATGATTTTTCAATACGATTAATGAAAAAATTACAGGCTCTCGAGAACTAATCATTTGCGTTCTCGCAAGGAATCAAAACAAAACATATTATTGTTTATTGAGAACTGTTATATCCAATTCAATCGCTTGGATAACCAGGACTTGGGAATAATCTTAGGAACAAATAAATAACTCAAGACAAGAATAACGTGGTTGCGTCAAAGCATGCATAAGCTCGCACAATTTGAACACCTCGCACGCGAAACGTGGAACATTTTACAGTGCAAACGACAAAGTTGGCTCCGCCTTGTTCCAGAGTTGTAGCTTGTTATGATTTAGAACTGTGCAACCGGCCATAGATATGATACATGGCGCATATTCCTACCTCCGGTATTCCTAAGGGCAATACACAAATGTTATTTATGTTGCGCTGTTAAAATAACTCTTTACTTTCGTTGAGTTTTCTTAACCTTATGGATTGCTGACTTGTTGAAGGTGTCTTATGGCATATTTTTTATGTTTAATGTATACAGGACGGTCAGGACGCTCACCTGCAAATTAAAAAAAAATTGGCCAAGCGCGAGTCGGAATCGCCCGTAGAGGGTTCTGCAGCAGCAAGTAAGATAAAGTAATTTTTATTTACTTAGGCACCTACTACAGCTTTAATAAAAAAAATAGTGGTTCACCGTTTTTGACGTATAAAAAAAACTACTCACCAGAAATCGTTCAAACTAAATTTTGTTGTTGGATTTTATGGTAATGTATATCATAATTTTTTTTTTTGATTTTATCAACCCCATAGTTTAGAAATTAGAAGGGGGGGAACACAATTTCTTCAACTTTGGAGGCGTCTTTCGCGCAAACTATTCAATTTATAAAAAAATGATATTTCAAACCTCGATATCATTTTTCAAGCTCTACACATTGATACCCCACACGGGGGGGATCGATAAAATAAAATTTTTGAGGTTCAGGCCAATGTATGGGGAACCCCAAAAAATTTTTTTTTTTCAAGTTTCTTATTAAAACCTAATAGCGGTTTACAGAATACATATACGTACAACGTTTGAATAGTGTAAAGCTTATAGTTTCGGAGTAAAAAGGGGTTGTATTATTCGGACGGACGGACAGAGAGACAGACTTGACGAATTTATAAGGGTTCTGTTTTTTGCCATTTGGCTACGGAACCCTAAAAATGCCAATGCAAACATAATTCAAAATACTTTAGTATATTCGGCTATGAGCTAAAATGACTAAGAACACGGTGAGATAACTTTCGAATGTTTCTCTAATCCCATTTTGCGTTCAATGAAATCATAAAGCCTTATTTCGCGACTGAAGACTAGTGTGCTCTAGTCTTAAGTCACGGAATGTTGCCGAACTAACCGAGGTCGACTTGCCGTACATCTGGGCCGGAGTGCATACCGAAGTGATGTTGCATCGTATTCCTCGCGTTTTTCCGTGTCCGGATTTGCGAAACACAACAAATACATAATATTATTTATAACACAACAAATTCTTATACTTGGATAATTATGAATACGATTAAAGCCAGCAATGGATATATTATAAATACGATTAAAACCAGCATTAACAGCAGTTAACCATTTTTATCACAGCGGGAATTTTTCTACTTCTCCAAGAGGGCATCAACCAAACCGCTTCATTAGTTCAACCATTAGATAGTGTTGTTAATTAACTTAAGTAAATAAAAAAGAATTAAATTGTAAGATTAGAATTTAAGCAAACATCTCTAGATTCTCAAAACGTCTAAAAGGAATTAATAAAATCGATATTACAAGTATAAAATGCAATGGAATTAGAATGATTTTAAACTCGCTGTGCCTCATTCTGGTCAACACAGGTTGGAATCTATTAACCGCTACCATGATATTATTAATCAGTATTACAATAATATTACTTCGCCTTTCCTGGTACATAAATGCTGACGTATGTTTTAGTAACACTGTTTAAAGAGATGGTGGCAACCCCTCATATATTTGACTGTAATAATGATGATAATTATTGCAGTTGTTTTTGGCGAATGACGACGAAAAACTTTAAAAATATTCGTGGATTTTCTGTTTGTACATTTGTATGTGACATGTGAGTGTGTGGTTACCATTGGTGGTTAGTAAATGTTTTTCTTTATTCCTTTCAATAAACAAATAAACATCGATGAGCGAAACAATTCATGATGACTATGACAAAACGAAAACAATTGTTCCTATCGGTCTGAAATGCGCAAGTCACTCGGAGTTTAACTTCACTCATAAATATTTAGGGTCCATCACTATTCATGGTGTATATGAAGCTGGTATTGGGAAATGTAGCCGTATCTTCCGCTTCGGATATTGACTATTTTATTTTTGACAGTCACTTGATTTTTCCGTTGACTAAATCAAGTAATTTTTCAAAATGTTTTTTTGGTAGTATTATTATAAATTTTGTCGTCTTGTGAGTTTTTTCTCACTATATGATGCCATGCCTGTATCACTGCAGTGGGATATTGTGCTGGTTGATCGCTTGATTAACAATTCTACTCTAGCATAGACGGTTAAAACAATGTGAATACTTTTATGAAATTAATTTTATTGATACTAAATTTGAGTATATTTTAAAACGCTATATAAGGAATTTTTACTTAAGTTAGGTTATTACTTTCTTATGTTACAAAATGCACTGGACGGTTAAGAGTCGCACCTGATGATAAGTGATGCGCCTGACCATGACAAATCTGCATTAAAAGGAGGTGAATAACTGATAGACAGTTATTCATTTATATCAATGCCGCATCGCATATCTTTTATATTCGGTAATTTACTAACTACAGTGCCCTGATCTCGATACAAAAAGTGCATACGACTACTGATACACGGGACGATATATGGCACTGTGTGGTACCTACCTAGACGACACAGTACCGCGTCTACCTTTACTTTGTGTCCACAAATCATGTATGTCCATAAAGAGATTAACATTCAACCAGTCCATACAGTACCACAGATAAACGACTAGTTTGCTACTAATGTCCCCCAATTATCTCGGACACTGATGTCAATGACTAAATATCAACACGCGCAGCTATCGGGTCCGCACAAAAAGCGTGGGTCACTCCGCGTTAAACTACGCTCATAAATATTGACACAGCACATCACTATTCATGGCGTGTGTCGGAGCGCCCTTTATGTTGCTCCATTCACCACTGCCGGCCTGATTACTGCCGCCAACTTACTGAGCGATTTTGGAAGACTATTAAAATGACGTTCCAATTTTGAATTGGTTCTTTTTTTTCAATCATGCTTGACCACCAACCAGTAATTATTTATTAATAAACAATGATATTCTGTATATATCTAAAGGTAGATACGCCATCGGTGCCTCCAAAATGAACCGCCGAAGAGAGTACATGTTTTACTCTTCTTGTTTAGGTAGATGTACGCTCATTCGAAATATGTGTATGTGTGCTGTCACTGCATTCGGAACACTTTTTCGATTGCTTTGTGAGCATATCACGAATCCATACTTTCTTATATACATAAAATATCGTGGCGGGAAAATGAATGTCATGTTGTCTTGTATTATTTACTAAAATTTGTGTGATTTGAATATTAATGTATGAAAAATGCTGGTTCATTAGCAACAGAGTGCTTGTAAACGTAAGCAAGAGTAGGTAAATGAAACAAAACAGTGCACCGGTCACTTGAATCTATTTGAAGTCTCTGTATGATATCAGTGAAGTGCCAAATCTTTAAAAAATCTTAAAAATAATTAAGAATTTCACTATAATAATATGACATCTCGTTCTTCCCATCAATTAGAAATAAACCTAAAAATAGCTTACCCAACAATAGTGCGAAGCGCTAATTTAAACAAACTGTAGCCTACCTCTACATACGTCGTTTAAGTTTACACTATATATCTTGTTATCTCTAATGTTTAGATTTGCATGAGGAAAAGTAACATTTTCAAAACTTTTGGTATACATAATTAAGAGGGAGGAGCTTTTTTTACTACGTATATTGATTGAATTTTGCTAATCAATATTTAAAAATGAAATGCAAATACTTCATAAAACTTAAATCCTTTTAAACTATAGATACTCCATTCATCTTTGAATATATTGGCAGTGACTGAAGCAAATTGAACCTAGATATTTATAGGAAATGTTTATCACCATTTTATGACTTTGTTCAGGGTTGGGAATCGAACCCCGTTTTACGAGGTCTAAGCAATAAACTAGCTCGTACGGGCTTGCTTACGGCTGTTAAAAGTATTACAAAATGACTGTTTACTTGAAAACATTTGCTTTTTATAGAATAGTTTTTTATTTGTATAAATTTTCATCTTACTTTTACTTACTATTACAGCTCGTGATACTGTGGGACTTAGGACCTCTTTAGCAATAGTGGAACGATTAGTATTTGATATTTTACCAGCTATACCCTCATCCCGAAACACAGAAGTGCAAACAGTCCATTTTTACGGACGATATCTGGCATAACACAAATCGGGAGCCATTCTTTGAAATAAAAACAAAGTCTCCCCGACTACTTTTGGTGTAGAAAGATTTCAGACCGTCAACCGCAACGCTCAGGTCCAGTGTATTTACGATTTGCGTTATTCAACCGAAGACTTAGGCTGAAGTCCCGAAAGGTTTAATTTGTTTCAATACCTTAAAAGACGTATTTGTAGCTTTTTAACACCTCTCACAACATTGTAATTGTACTGTACGAGTATGTTACAAATAAAATGAATATGAATACGAAAGGCACGTGTAGTGGATTCTCGTATCAATATTACAATATTAAATATCATAATTTAAGCCCTAATATGTTATGTATCTCTTCAATTGTAGTGCTATCCCCATGAAATATTATCAATGCTATGTTATGGTGCGAGTAGTGATAACCTTTTTCATTCACTTTGGGAACCACGGAAGTTCAGCGTTATAGTATTTAATCTACCTTGACATTGCTCCTATTCATTGTGAAGTAATATATTTAATTTGTAAGTTATCATTGTTTAAAGCTTTACGTTATTTAAGTAATTACGCTATTTGGAACCGTTGAATTAAAAATATTTGAATTTACTTTCTTTGCCTTTCCGTTTCATGAAAATTATTTTAAGGTTCCACTAACCTCAGGGGTCCCATATAATCTCAACACTGAACCTTTTTAAAATATTGATTCTAAAACTAAAATATATTTTGAGATATAGAAACACAAACACTTTATAAACAGTAAACTGCGTCACCGTTTACCTAATCAGCATGTTTTGCTCGGTGCCCAAAAAAAACTTACGCCATACGCCTACGCAAGGCGAATTAACATAATGTTATTACAATAGCGTCCTGGTTTAGGGCTGCCTCACTTTTTATTAACTAACTAGTATTTTTTATTTATTTTCTAATTCGTCAAGCTATGCGGTAACTATTGTTTTCTTACGGATTGCTGATTGAGCAGTAGTGCCACATTGCAATCATCACGGCCTCAAAGGAAACCATCTTGAAACAGCACTTTGTGTTGTTGTCAAAAATCCTCATTTCCTTTTTCTAGAGTACCTTTTATCTCTCCTCTGTAGTAATTTGCAACGTATTAGTTTTAAATTTGGTCCCACGACTAGCGGATCACTGAGTGGCCTTAATTAAAATATTGACATTAGAGGAGGGAAAAAACAAAAATATTAGGATCATCAATTAAAACAATTTATTGGATTAATATTAGATATTTTGTTCCACAATAAAAGCAAACACCATAATATATTGACCCTATCATTGTGTTTTCCTGTTTTCCAATTCATAATAAAAATTAACCCGTGTCTATTAATAATAGCCATAAAATATAGGTCCAAGATGGACGACGTCGTCCCGAATTTCAAATTTCCGGGCCTTTTTATCTTTTCAACGTAACAGATGTTACTTAAATGACATTTTAATTTTCAACTGGAGATAGAAAACACTTTCTGCTTTATAACGGACGTAGGTCGACGCGCTGGGTTTATTTATCATTCGTCATAAAATGGTTTATTGGTCGGTAAAAGAAATGTCTAATTGATCTAGTTGCAGTTGTAATTTTCATGAACATTATTTTAATAAACTTAGTAAAGTTACAATTATCACACGTCATGTTTATACAAGTAAATATGCTTTACTTACTTTCCTTCTATACTCTAATATTATTTGCTTTTATTATAAAACGGTCTGATGTAGTTTTCATTTTTTGTAATAATATCTTCATCAATCAATCTTCATCATCTTCGTTTTCTTCTTCTGTTACGGTCTGTATTTGCTGTATTTTATTTTCGAGGACAACTTAAATTCCTAACTTTCTTCTCCATGAATATATTGTCTTACTTATTTTAGTGTTTTATGAGTAGTAGTAAGGAAGTAGATTTTGGACTAATTCATTAAAATAAAGAATATTGAGCGTTGGTGGCTCAACGGTGTGAACTGTCGCCTTCCGGTCGGAAGGGCGCACGTTCAAATCCCACGACGTACTAATGAGTTTTCGAATTTTCGAAATTATAAGTACGGTATCCGACGCTCTTACGGTGAAGGAAAACATCAATAGATTCAAGATTGTGCGTGAAGTTGGCCAACCCGCACAGGGCCCGTGTGGACGACTAAGACCAACCCTATACGGGTATATAGGATATCTTCTTTATCAATCTCGAAATTATTTGTACTGGTGACAGATGTCACCCGTACAAATAACTTTGAGAATTCGGAAATTTATAATTTTTTTAATTAAGAAAAGTTATATTCAATTAGGGTTCCTTTCCAAGCAAAGATGAGGTATTATAATTTCTGAAAATCTTAACCTTTTATAATTTATTTCAATAGAACATAATTAGATTTTCTTAGTGAAATGTTCATCCTTTATTGAATTTTATCGGATGAACTAAAGTTTAATAATGTATTTAGGACGAACAATGGCAAATGCTGCATTCATATTTTCTGTATTACATAAAGCAAATTGGATTTAGATTAATAATAATATTATACGAGTATCAAGTCTCACGGTGAAGATTCGATTGGGTAGCGAATTTGTTGACGTTCGAACAGGTTCTTCTTTTTCTTAGCGTGTCAAAGGCAAACACACATTCAAATTTGAGCGGCCCAGACAGCAGCCACAGCGACAGCATTATCTGACGCTGTCATTAGGTCCTCCCGCGTGCAGCTGGAAGGGCACGCCGGGCATCATGTTAGATGGGCCATCGTTTGGGCCGAACCACAAAGGCAATCAATGTCCTGACCACCCAAAAAACCCCATCTAGCCAAATTTTCCTTGCTGCAGCCAGTCTGCGTCCGAACCTATTCAGTGATCTCCACATCGGCCACGACAGCTCATGCCCAGGAGGTAAACTTTCCGAGAGGGGAACAAAGGGAACCGGAATACTGGAACCAATCTTTGCATGCCATAGATTAAGTCTCGCTAACTCGGGGTCAGTTGACAGAGAAATAGTCCTTTATAAAGCTGTTACTACTTTTTAACCTCTGGACAACAGGAATGTGACCGAACATTGGGTGCCGAGAGTCGCTATCCATCTAGCTCTTTCAAGAGAGCTAGCAACACCTCTGCGAATCTCTGGGGGAGCTATTCCTGCCAGTGGATATAGTTGGTTGATCGGTGTAGGCTTGAGACAGCCTGTTATGATTCGGCTCGTCTCATTTTAAGCTACATCCACTAGCTTTGCATGGGAAGAACGTTCCCAAACAGGGCATGCGTACTCGCCAAGGAAAGCGCCAAACCAGACGTTCGAAGAACATGGGGTGAAGCACCCCATTTGGTGGTAGTAAGGCATTTCAGCATGTTGTTGCGAGCATGTACCTTTTTCCTTATATTCTGGAAATTTTTCTTGTACGTCAACGATCTATCTAGCATAATGCCAAGATACATCGGTGAGTCATTGTGAACAATAGGAACGCCCTGCCATACGATTTTCAATCTACGGCTGGCCTGGCTATTACACAAATGGAAAGCACACGACACAGTTTTTGAGGGATTAGGTTTGAGGGAATTATCTTTGTAATAGCAACTTAGGTAGTTAGCGCTGTAGAGAAATTAGCTTCAACCTCTTCAAAGGTATTTGCCTGACAGGTAAGCGCAAGATCATCTGCATATAAAAAGTGCCTCGTGTTTGGGGTCATTGGTTGATCATTGGTATAAATATTAAAAAGTAAGGGAGCGAGAACGCTACCCTGTGGTAAACCATTTTTTTGAGACCGCCAACAGCTACAATCCTGCAAGAGATGAACCTGGAAGCGACGATTATGTTACAGTTTTTGGAGCAATGTGACTAATTTGAAGTCGTTAGTCATAGACTCGAAATCGAACTCGAAATCGTCGAAAGTCGCCTCAGATTAACTGTGTCATATGCAGCCGAAAGGTCCACGAATACAGCGCCGGTTACCTTCTTTAACTCAAAACCATCTTCTATGTGTTGCATCAGTTTAAGGACCTGGCTACAACATGACTTAACCGGCCTGAAACCTGCCTGCTCCGGTATCAACCTCGAATCAACAAAACTCGTCAACCGGGACAACAACAGCCTCTCAAATAACTTGTACAGAAACTTGTATAAAAGTGAGATTGGTCGGAAGTTTTTGGGGCTGTCGGTCGGTTTCCCTGGATCCCTGGTCCGACGAGACGAGATTAAAGCAGATTTCAGGCATAAATTAAACATTTCCAGCAGCCACGATACAGCAACCGGACCCAGGTGCCTCAACTGTTCAACAGAAATATGAAAAAAATATAAAAAATATCTACTCCCGCGGCTTTCCCGCATTTCAATAGATGTAGGGCAGATACAATATCACCTAAGTCAGTCATATAAGTAAAATATTCATACTGCATATGTGTGACCTCCTTACGTCGAAGAGTTTTTATACATTCACTGCAGTTTCAATTAAGTATTAAAGTACGAATTTATGTTCTTAGTTGGCAGTATTGCAATTTCAGTTAACCTGCATGCAAGCTGAAACGCTGCAAAACTATTAATTGCGAACAGCTTCAACTTTGCTAGGACTATTATTGTAATAGATACCTGGAGCTGGTAAACTTTAGTATTATTGATGAGGAGTGCAATAACGGCAAATTAATTTTAGTGCAAACATTGGCAAGTAAAAGCTTTGGGTCGTAGATCAAATGGCGCCATGTTTTTCATTAGAGATATTTCACTACCACCTGGGGAAGTGGAAGTGAGTTGTGCTGCCACTTAGAATTTAACTATCGATAAAATACTGTTTTACTACTAATATTCTAAGTATGTATTTTTTCTATTAATGTTTGTGTTATTAGAACATCAGCAAGAAGGTTTTTTTATATTATAGTAAATAATGCTATTCTATTTTGTTGGTTAGTGTTTTAGTCTATTAATTTTCATTAAACCTTGAAAACATGTAAATATTTCTTGATTTTACTTTTATTTATTCTGATTTTATAAGTTGTTCCTGGAATTGTTAATTTGTTCAGTTTTGTCATTAGTATCATCAAATGTTTATAAAATGTTTAGCTTTCGAGTATAAGAGACCTACTAACATCTGTTGTCTTGGATACACAACACAAGTACAGTGCAGCATTTATGGAGAATAGTTACTGTCTATCAGTTGTTGGTCTCATCCAATGCTGTTCTTTCATTGTCAGGCGTATCATTTAACATTAAGTCTACGTGATGACCGTAATATACACTTTGTAACATAAATAACATGTTCACATCCCTAAGTCACTTATTAATGTATTTAGTCAATACTCGACCTGGCAAACTGGTGGTAAGCGACAACTGTCTCTTATAAGACACTAGTGAACCCAAAAAAAAGGCCAAAGTGCAATTGCAAATTAAGATGTAAATATGTAATGTCACATATATCCTGTTATGTCATTTCTGCCTGTCCCACTTTTCAGCCTGGAATGCAGCTATACTAAAATCTGAGATTGTTCCTCAGCTTTGTTGAGGTGAGAGGTATAGGTAAGATTGTTTTTAATTAAGGCCAACCTTGAGTGATCATATCTTCATGGAATCTTCATAGATTCCATGAAGATAGGGTAGGTAGACATTCCAGATATCCGCACAGCCCGGTATGTCGCCTCGTTCTTAATACGAACCGCAAAGGTATGGAACTCTTTGCCTCCTTATGTGTTCTCCGAACACTACAATTTGGCCGTCTTCAAGGCAAGAGTGTAAAGGCTGTTTTTGGGGTAGGCATGATCAATCTTGGCCACATCATCACTTACCATCAGGTGAAATAGCGGTCAAATGTCTGCCTATAGGATTTTAAAAAAAGTTAGTTCGCGTGATTATAGCACCGGAACGTAAAACTTATGTTTGTTGTTGCTTAGAACTTCAAAACCAGCCGCAACATTATCTTGGCCAACACATCGTCAGAGAAACACAACCATGTTTGCTGTGTAAACCGTTCTAATGCTAGTACCATTTACTTCAGTTTAGCAACTAACAACGTTCAAGTTTCATACATTGGGTTCAACAAAGTTGAACATATGAGAGTTAAAGCCGAGACTCCGAGTTCAGGTCTTCGTCGGCCACCGGCTGATGCCGACAAAAGTTATTAACGTTGTTATTGAGACAAATTTGCCCGAGTTCCGAAGTAACATTACGTACTAAAGTTTTCATCTTGCGGCACCTTGTTTTTGTTTAGTTGAGACGCATGTTCTCGTGGCTCTTCGCAGTAATGCTGAGTTATGCTCTCGAGAGGCTACTTGACTTTTGCGATTGTTCAAACCTTCGCATCTTCTATGGATATAGACGAATAAAGATGGTATTCACCGTTGGCAGGTAAAATATTAATATTTCGTTGCCTTTTGATCGACTATTTTGACTAAGACTGATGGATAGCAGTCGTTATAAGCAGTCTCTATCGTCAACTTTTTCAGGATAAAAGACGCGGAGAAGTTGTGAAGGGTACGGTTCTTTGTCATCAAAAATTAGTACAGAAGTAAAAATATACTTAGAATTATTCATTATTATTATGAATAACATTTTATGAAAAAGAATTACTTAAAATGAATCACACAAAAATATATGGAAAATTAATTAAACTCTAGAAAAGCTAGAGTTTAAATAAGATTCATTAAATGTTTCGAATTCTTGAATGTTCTTTATAAAAATCTGTTCAGTTTGGTCAGTTATTGGAAAAAATTATAAATATATATTTTAAAAACTCAGGTGATTTAAACTATTAACAACGTTTCGTATTTATTTCATTACATTTATGAGCTATTAGCGCAATCATTCATGGAATTGCTTTTTGTGATGACCGCTCTTTTCGACGACCCATCTGGTTGAGACGTCAGCTACTACACCATGGGTTCCGGGTTCGATCCCCGGACAGTACAAAAGTTTTTCCCCCGCAACGCCCTAAGCCGAGGTTCGAGTCCTTTTCGGTGACGCCCTTAGGCTCTTGTGTAAATTTTAAGGCTCAGAGTCATCTGCGCTCGCCAATTGTCCGGTGAAGCTGTAAAGGCCATGTGCGGCCAACAGAAACGAAAAAATAGACCGCTCTTCTTCTAAAATTAATTGGCTTCAAATCTAGGTGTAAAAGATAAATACAATTTCTGATTTTTATTGAGTTGTCAACAATCAGAGCAAACTCTTGATTATATATCAAATTATAAAGGTTCATCACACTTTAAAAATAAAGTAATATTTTATATCAAGTCATCTTTTGTATTGCTAAAAAATTAACATGTAGTTTACCCTTAAATTACTAAATAAACATTATAGACATGTAAATTACACTAGTAGTTATATCAAGTCCCTGAATAAATTAGTACATAATGTATACCGTTACTGCTTGCGCCCTTTCCGTAATGTTGGTCCACGTTGCTTTTATGATGGGGCCATAATTAGTTGGAGCCTTAGCAAACGTGCGATTACAAATTAGTTTGCCCACTAAAGTAGTCCCAAAACACAGATAAAAAAGAGATTAACGTTAATTGTCTATTTTCGAAATATCCATAAAACACTGACCTTTTGTAAAATAAGATTTAACATACATATGATGATATTTTAAGTACACTTTCATTTTAAATATCTTTAATCATAAATAAATAATATGTGAAAATTAGCATATTACAATAGGGATAAGGCACTTGCATCAATGGAATTTATTTGACGTTTTTCATATAATGCCTCGTGGATTGCATAGGGATGCATGTGCTAATAATGATTATGATAACAGGTTGAAATCCAGAACATTGTATTTTTTTTAATAAGAACCTACAGGTGATGTAGGAACATATCACAACTTTTTTATATAAATAATTTTTCACATTTTTTATGTTTTCCGACTCTTTTGTCAATTAAAACATTTTGCCGTATTACTAGTGAGTTTATGATAAGTACTTTACTATCTATTGCCAATTTATAGCTTAATAAGTACGGGACTTCCCTAAAATAATTTCCCCACACTTTGTTAGTGACAAAGAGTCCGCATACCAATTTTAAGCTTTCTACCTTAAAATAATTGCGGTCTGCTCCATACAAACTTCCACCCCCCATTTAAGGAACGTGGGGCGTTAGAGTTAGACAAAAAGTGCTTTATCCGATTCCAGGTTACTATTTATCACCATACTAAATTTCACCAAAATCCGTTCAGTCGTTTAGGCGTGAAAGCGTAATAAATAGACAGACAGACAAAGTTACTTTCGCATTTATAGGGTTAGTATGGATTCCAAAATCTCGTTAATCCATTTTTTAGTATAAAATGGTTAAAAGATGTGTGTTTATGCGTTTGTACCTCTTTTACGATAAAAACAAGAAACGGATGGCTGGAGCTATCAACTAAGGAAACTTTCTGCTTATTGATGATCATTTAGCTTTGCGCAAAATTAAAATAAGGAACCACAATTTTAAGAGGTGTCAAAACCATGCTTTTGAATAAATGTCGTAAATGAAGTCTAAGCACTTTGTTAAACTGAATGATGTGATGACTGGCTTATCACACGTTTTTCAGGTTTTTACATTTAAGTGAAATGCCATACTGTCTAGTCTCTTTCTTACGTCACAGGGATCAGCATTATTTTTATGTTAAATCCTTATTTTTAAACACAAGCAAACCAAATGATTATTTATTTTACGAAATAAGCAAATCGGTGCCGCTGCAATGATATTCTGTATATATATATACAGGTAGATACGCCATCCGTGCCTCAAAGAGAGAGAAGAGTACTTCCAATATGTACAGTCATTCCTTTACAGTTTGGACTTTGGAACAAACTTCCTTGTATTTTACGTGGGTGTCCAACTGTTGGTTCCTTTAAAAAGAAATTTAAAAATCCTGTTACGTAAAGTAGAATTGGGGTGAGCTCTTGAATGTATGATTATCTTTTAAATTTTTGTAGTATGTTATGTATTTGATTGTATTGTGTATATGTATTGGTATTTACGTATATAATAGTATATTTATTTATATGTGTGTACATGTACTTATATGTATATATATATATCTTAATCTCATGTGTTAGTATTAGTGTATATTGTGCATGGTTGCTTTCGTCTACCACTCTAATTGGCTAACATTTTAGTTTTTTTATATTATTTGGTCTGCTGGAAGAAATCTTTTTTTAAAGATAAGCCTACCTGTACTTATTGTTCCTTTTTGTTACTTTTAAGTTGTTAACCTTTGTACGAAATAAATAAATAAATAAAATGGTCATATATCGACGGAGCGGTTATAAGGTCTGAAACGAGTATACAAGGACTTATAAGAGAGGAATCAGTACAAAAACCACTTAAGCTTTAAGTACGCATCCCTACATAATATGTAAATTGTGTTGTAATTTTAACTCAGGTTAAAATTACCTTCTCAACGTTTCATGTAAACTTTTCTTGTTTTAGTATATCCTTTGCTCCAGATATCTATTGCTTGCTTTTGTCTCGGGAAAAGATCTTAAGAACTTAATTGTGAAATAAAATAATAACTTCTTTAACATGATTACATTGGTAAACTAGGAAATAATAAGATATATATGGCATACATACTTTTATAGAATTTTCTTACTTTATTAAAGATCAATGGATCTTCAAAATATTTCTATACCTTATCATAATATGCAAACGTCAATCTACAAAATTGTTTGAACTTGAACAAATTTAATTGCAGCAGTATTATAATCAAAGAATTTAAATTAAATAGTCAAATACCGACTTCTGTCATTATTGTTTTAAGCATAATTCTACGCAAATCTCAATAATGCCTCTTTAAACAAAAAGCAGGAAAAGATTACCAAATCGATTCAAGACAACGGTTTCTAAAAGGGAAAACAACTATTTACTTATGACTGCATAATGCTTTAGAAACGTCAAAGGAATTTAGTACTGGACTTGTCCTGCAATCGTATTAACCGGATTTAAAGCACTTTATCATGGTAAGCAATGGCCGGATATTTCGTTGTTCGTCGACTTTGTCTGCATAATGGAACAGATTTCAATATTTTAATATTTATAAACGATTCGTTTGTTATTGGGCTTGTTGCTCCTACAGTGCGGCTAAAGACCGTTTTTTTAAATCTTAAATTTCTTTCAGTTGTTTTTTCTGCCTAATGATAACGACCGCCCAAAATAAGAAGATTTGTTGTAGTCGTAATTTATTGCCGCAAATTAAGATTCGGCTGAGTTTATGAATAAAAGCAATTAGAGTTTATACTTTGTTTCCTATTTATGTGTGAAGGATTTATTTAATTTCAGTTTATATTGTCTTACTACATATGTTCGTGTCATTTCATTATCGGTACGAGTACCATACCAATTGGAAAACATGCATACAATAATAGATGACTTTTAGTGATGGTTGATTCCAATCATCAGCTAGATGCAAAAAGATAAGATTAAAACTATGAAGTAGAAAATATCTAAAAATATGAAATGAATAAATTGTGCCTATCATAAATCAACAGCTCATCAAACGACCCCATCGAAAGTCAGGAGCCGAGCCGTAAAGGGTGTATACACCCTTAGACGACTAAGGCATATAGGCTTCAGACATCCAAGCGGGCTCTGTGGGGATTGGCTGCCGTCGCCCTTTGAAGCTCTTCGCAGACGTGTGCCGGTTTTCTCACGATTTCCATCGCTGTAAGAGCGACAGATAACGTACATATCATTTAAAAGTTCAAACAGATATTGGTGCGTGGTGGTATTTGAACCTACGCCCTCCTGATCGAACGGCAACAGTTCATACCATTGAACCACCGACGCTCTTAATTTGAAATACTTTGCTGTAAATTATAAATTTAATGCAGGTAGATAAGCAATAAATCTTATCATGTCTTGATTAACCCATTGAACGCCGGGAATCCAGACACAATAGAAAATCTATTGTGTCTGGCGCTGTAAGGCGTCATTGGCGGTTAAAGGGTTAAACTTTGATTTACAATAATATTGAAATATAAGAAATGGAATATATTCAAGTGCACATATAGTAAGTAGATCAAGAGTGAACTTATTGAACGTTGCTAGCTAGATCTATCTTTTCGTTCCAAAGATGAAATTAAATGGAAAAGAATTAAGAGTTGCTTGCCGCGATCCACATTTCTGACTCGAAGTTTTAATTGCCCTCCATCGTCCTAGTTATGAAATTAATATCTTCCCGGGGATTTTCGTTCGACCATTGTACGGTACATCTGTAAGACTTATATTAATTTAGTGAGGGTTTTGTTTTACGAGTCGTGCGCAGGATGAGCAGTTTTGTGATATAATGTACAATTTCTGTACACGGTTATTTGGTCGGCATAACTTTTAGTAATGTTATATCACGAGAAGTCTAATATTGTTGTAGGAAAAATATGATATTTGTTTCAGATAATAAATATGGGTTACGATTATCTTATAATAGTAACTACAGTTTTATTTATATATTTTTAAAGTCAACTTGACGTGATAATTCTAATCAAATATCAAACGAGGCGTCCATATCGCCCCACGGATATCGAATATCGATCCACCACCACCACTGGACAAGATTATGAAGAAGAGGCAGATTACGGTTCCTCGCCTCCTGAATAACGAAATTCGTGAGGAAGCTTTAGCCCAGGCGTGAGATCTGGGGCATGGCAGTGCCTTTATTTTGTTTTTATTTTTGCTAGTGGGGAAATTCTCGACTTCAATTACATAAATTAAAAAAAACTTAGCGGATCAAAGTGCAAACGATAACTAATCGATACACTAAGAAAAAGACTTTACTTCAAGTATCATACAATTGTGTCCTAGACTAATAACGAGTATAATTTAGATGAATTTCCCTTATAAAAACCTCAGCCTACGTCATTTAAGTTGTATTAAAGAGTAATGTTTTAAGGCTTTACTCAATGAAAAAATAAATACCACACTTGCGAATTAGAATTTGAGCTTCATAACCAAATAAATAATATTTCTGTACTAATAACTTTTTTTCATTAAAAAAAATTATAAACACTTCGTATGTATATATATTGTACAATCCACTAAACGGCTGCAACAGCGTTAAGATTTACATTAACAGGCATAGTTGTTATAAGTTCATACATTTTAAGGCACATTGCTAGTAGGAACAGGCGAGATATAATAAGAAGTCTGATATGTTCAAGCATGCACAACCGCATGTATGAAACGACTTTAGATGTGGGACAAGAAATTTCAAAAAATTCGAGAACAATTTCGTCGAATGAGATGCCAATAACTGAATGGTTTATCATATGGATACTGTATCTATTGGGTGTTTCGCGTACGGACCGACAAGAGTATTTGGGGGGTCTTACGCTACTTTGTCCGATAGATGTATATGTAATGAATGTAATGCAATGTATATATGTATTGCAACTACTGTTGATAATCCTCCAGCAATTGATCCAGGTATTAATTACCAAGACCAATATAACAAATATACTAGAGAAAACCACGAAATATCTGTATAAGTGTTTTTTTTAGTTTATTATTTTGGGATCATGAGCACCAATATTTAGCATTTATTATAAAACATACAAAATATGAATACGTAACAATTTAGACCAGCTGCAGGACCTCAATATAAACAAGGAGAACCATGTCCAAAATGATATTATTTTAGCCATTAAAAATCAAAGGTTTAATATTACTGACAAACTTTGTGAGGAAAACGAATAAATCATTGATTTTCTTTCAAACAACACTACTCTGTATTGTTACAGCAATAAATTGTATTTTAAATATCTCATCGCTTAAGCCATACAACAAACCACTGGCTTATTCCACACTCGTTGAGAAACGGCCAAACTTTCTCATATGTTCTGCGAGCGCTGACTCTTATTTATAAACTCAAATAATGTACTCAGGGAAATCCTTATAAAGAGATTAGGTCACAAATTTCCCTTCTGAATAATATAACTTCGGCTAGTCCAAATTGTAATTAAACATGTTCATCAGATGTAGTCATAACTGGGGTGTTAAGTTTGAACATGAAGCTATACGCGATTTGAGATTGCAATTTCTAAACTAATATGGGAACTCATAGTACTAAGAATCGTAAATAAGAAGGTTAATGGCTCTCTAGTTGATTGTGAAGCTTTGAACACCGACTAAGGATGAAGAAGTATAATAAATTATAAACAGGATTTATATTTAGAGACACGAAGTGTAGAAGTTTCTAGTTATTGCATCTTAAATAATATAATAGTAGCCTTAGTTCTGTCAGCCGGAACAAAATACAGACACAAAAAAAGATATATTTTGGCGTATGTAACGTAAAGCGTCGGTGGCTCAATGGTGTGGAGTGTCGCCCTCCTACCGAGAGGGCTGAGGTTCACATCCCGCCACGTACCAATATTTCAAGTATTTTCAAATTTTTGAAAATTATAATATGTACGTTATCCGACGCTCTTACGGTGAAGGAAAACATCGTGAGGAAACCTGCGCACGCCTGCGAAGCGATTCAAAGGTTGTGCGTGAAGTTGTCCAACCCGCACTGGGCCCGCGTGGACGACAAAGACCTAATCACCCTATACGGGTAGGCTCGTGCCCCTCGGTGGTGGCATTTAATGAGCTGATGATGATGATGTAACGTATATATTTATATGCATGAAGAAAAATTGGTGGTTTCAATTTACAACAGATACTCCTAATTAGTTTATATGTAGGAATATATTGTTACAATAGCGTTCATTGAACATTGGAATAAGTTTACCTAGTAGCATATTGTGATGTTAAGTTCTTACAATGATGTAAATAGTATGGATTCGTGATATGCTCACAAAACAATAAAAAAAGTGTTCCGAATGCAGCGACAGCACACATATTTCGAATTTCGAACACATTTACCTAAACAAAAGAGTACAAACTCAGATGGCGTATCTACCTTTATATATACGAATATCATTGAGTTCTTAACACATGCAATAGCTCAATAGTTTAATAAAGATGTCAAGTGACAACTATAGATATGCATAGAAGAAACTGCTACAAAGTAAACAATTCAAACCCATGAAAATCTCTTTCAGGTAAAAAATAAAAGTGCCATAAAACGTGAATAAAATTTAATGAAGACCGAGTCAGTTTAAAAAATGACGGCATTGTAATCTTTGCCCAAATTGGAGCAGTTTTTAAATTGAACTTAGTAAAGTTTATGAGGTCTAATTTAGTATGGGGTCAGTTCTTTTATGGCGGACGTCAACGTAATTTCAGTTGGAGGATAATTCTGAATGGGATACCTTCTCGTTATATTTTTGAGGATGATCGTAAAGTGCAATTATAAAATTTTAACGACTCACCCATGCAAATGCATGAAGGAAAAGTATCCTTATTAAACATGATAAATCGGATACGTTATTAATAGCTATCGAATTTCATACTTTAGTATTACAATTTGACATTTATTTAAAGTTATCTATTTGTTTGCAATTATCAACTGAAAGTTGTTGTTTTAAAAGTTGATTTGTTTAAGAAACTCAGTCGTTGCTCTGATATTATAAAATAAATTAATATCCACTGGCATTAACACAGTTCCATCTAATCCCAAGTTAAACGTGTAGTTACAAACTACAGAAACAACGGATACACATACTAAATTACTTTTTTTCTGTAATATAAACATAATATTCATAGAAACACCCAGACTAATAAAAAGCGTCCGGGGATTGAACCCGGAACTCTTGGTGTACTAGCCGTCGTCAAATTATGAGAAGCTATAACAAAAATATAGCCCATACATGTCCTAATATGATAATTTTATATTAGTAGTTCTAAAACAAAGTATGTAAACATTTTCAATATATCGTATCATTTCCCAAGTATCATAAGTTGTCACTACTTTTTATACTTACCCGAAACAGTTTTGGTCTCCGTTCGTCCTCCATTTGAAAGATATGACCGCGACATTTTATTTATCTTATCACAGTAAACCCTGAGATGGTGGGCTGATTTGAACGTGTACTGTACAGTTAAGTTATGAAAACGGACAATGAAAATTGTAGAAATATTAAAGTCATGGACATATAAAATGTTTTTTTTATCCGTTGTTTAGTATCTATAATACAAGATAATGCTTAGTTTGGAGCTAGACGGCGCCGTGTGAATGTCAGTGGATATTTATTTATTTAAATATGTACAATATGACCTTGAGCCTATTCAAAATTTATTTAGCGAGCGACTATATTTCGTTGTCATAACTAATAACTGTCAATAATAGGTTCACTGGTCAAAGACCTCTGTATTGACACATTGCACACTGTACATTGTATTTTGGAAGAAATATCTGCCTTCACTTTTTGAATGCTGCCCATTCTAATTGGATTCGATAAGAAACCCCCTTCTGGAACTTGTTCCTACTATTATTACATAAGTACCTACTTGTACCACGAACATACTGGGTTTGCGCTATATCCAAGAAGAAACGAATGTGTGTGTGTATGTGTGGCGTGTGAGTGTGTCGTGTTTGTATATTTTAAAGGCAATGATTTAAGTTCAATGAAATCTTGAGAACTGCATTTAAAAACGACCTATTTGAATTTAAAGATTAGGATGATTTTTCCTTACTTCTTCTTTTAATTTAACAATTACCAATTAAAAAAAAAGAAAATAAATGGCATTCTTTGCGGCTATTATTTTATCTAATTTTTCATTTAGTAACAAAGGCAAACGCTTTATTTAAAACTATACAATGCATCGTCAAATGCTCTAATTGAAGGCTTTGTTATATAACATTTTTAAAACATACATTCTTTATCAACTCCGTAATTCACAACATACTTTTCATACTAGTAAACGAAATTTTTACCGTCTGTTGAACAAAATTAATCTTCAACAAAGTCAAAGCGGCTTTCGTCTGTATAGTTTATTACAAGAACGTATCAAACTCTTGCCTAGCAACTGAGGGGACGTTAAGTATCCCTGTCAATAGATTTTTCGCGACGAGATTTCAACTATGGATGTTTTTTGTTTAAGGTAGTTGTACGTTCTTACACAGTCTGTAGGAAATGTAGTACTAACCTTTTCATTTTTATTATTTACTTTTGTTTAATTTTACAATATGCATTTACATTATCATTTTCATTATTTTCACTTTGATATCACTATGCATTTTCACTTAAGATTCTTTCAGCCTCAATTACTTCTATCTGGGTAAACTTATATGTACCGGACACATTGCATTTATTCCTTAGCATTTTTGCTTCGTTGTCCATTAAATCTTTTATATATTTCCCCTTATTTTTAACTTTGAATCACCTTTTTCATTTATTTGACATGTTTGTTTATATTTTTGACTTCTCATTAGTCACTTTAACATGGTGGTAAGCGACGACAAGATAGATGGAACACGTTAATCAAAATAAAATCTAAATTGACAAACTTAAAGGATGTATACATCAATAATTTTATAAAGTCATAAATCGTCATACCTTCCCACAAAACATGACTATGGGACTTAATCCACCACGTTTCTAATGCGGAAATACAATAATTAATTCTCTTTCAATTTTGTAGGTGCGTAGACGTAGATTTTAACATTATTAAATATATACCGCGTTGAATGTGTTATAGAGTATTGTCAATAAGTATGTGTGTTTATACCACACATAATGTGTTAGTTTACGATGTGTATCTTTTCCAGAAATAATATCAAAATTACTTAATTAGTAAACTTCACTATTATTACTGGCATTGGCTCGGCTAAACTAACTAGCTGGTGTCCCTTTACACGCTTTACCCTTTCACAACACTTACGACACCCCCGGGATGCTACCCCTTATGATATCTTATCCCGACACTATGCAAGAAGTTTGAGGTCAACGGTCACTTTCTAAAACAGTGGAAAACGGTAGCGTTGCGCAGATTTGTTACACGCCTCGATTCTCAGTGTCCAAAATTTCGTTTACCCCAGCTTGATTATTCCCAGCCGAAGATATCTTTATTTTGGACAAGATGTATCGGTCAGTGGGTTAATACAATGAAGTCCAATAAATCTTTTACAGATACTTTTAAATTTTCGATTTTCTCTACCATGGGTTCGCAATAAGTAGGATATTCTAGAAGTGCCGGAAAGGAACTCGATACATACCTATATTATTTGGATCACTGAATCACCTTGCTGCCCGCAATCTGGCCCGGATATAGTGGGAATGGCAGTTTTGTTCATCGTTTGCAAGAGGTGCCTTACTACCGGCAATTAAACCTATGTACCTTATTAAATATTCTATGTAAAGGACGTGATTAGAAGTACTACTATACAATAAAAAATATCACAACAATCCTGACGATTGTCTTTTATATAACTGAAATCTTTCGATCAAAAGCACCATAAAATATTCGAGCGGTAAGAAGTAAGATTTGACAACTGAGTTCAATACTCATATTAAATTAAGTGATAATAAATATATTACTGACCCAAATGACATCTGCAATGAATTCAATAATTATTTTATAAACTTGACCAATAATAATATTAATAATCAACATAGCTGTAATGAAATACAAAATCATATACCAAATCATCATAAAAGTATCTATTTAACACCGGTTGACGACTACGAAATAATTAAAATAATTAAGAATTTAAACAATACTAATGCCACGGGTTGTGATAATATAAGAACGGACATTATTAAAAAAAGTGCGAAATTTATTGCTAGACCCTTAACTCATATAATAAATCTATTCTTAATTCAAGGTCATTTTCCAACACAATTAAAAAAATCTGTAGTAAAACCTTTATATAAAAATGAACCTCACGATGACACGTGCAATTATAGACCAATTACTGTTAACCCAATACTGTCCAAGCCCTTTGAAAAAGTAATATATGAAAAATTTTACTCATTCATGACAGTGGAACACCTTTTCAAAGATGAACAATTTGGCTTTCGTAGAAATAGCTCCACAACACTAGCATGCTTTCAACTCATGAAAGAAATAACTAAAAATCTAGATAATGAATTACAGACGCTGGCCATATTTCTGGATATGAGCAAAGCATTTGATTTTGTGTCGCATTCTTATTAATAAAAAGATGGAAAGGTACGGGATTAGAGTCACAGCATTATCATGGATAAAAAGCTATTTGTCGGACCGCCAACAATGCGTACAAATAGCAAAAACCACAGATAATGTTAAAAAATCATTTTTCTACTTATGCTCATAATTGATGTGGCGTACCTCAAGTAGTATTTTGGGACCTCTACTCTTCTTATTTTATATTAATGACTTACCAAATGTCGTAAATAAAAAATGAATTTTATTTGCAGATGACACTATACTAATAACACAAGCTAAAAATCCAAGACAATCTAGAACTCATATCCAACACTAATTTAGAACACATTGTACAATGGCTAGATAACAATAATCTAAATGTTAAAAAAACTAAATTTATAAAATTTGAAACTCAAACTCAGAAAAGTAATGGGCTTAATATAGATGTGCAATATAAAAATATTGAAACAGAAAATGTTACCACCACCAAGTTTCTTGGTATAGTTATAGACAAATATTGTAGTTGGAAATATCATATTGACCTCATAGTAAATAAACTAGATCGATTTGTATATGCCTTGAATAGAATCAGACAAGTCACTTCCAAACGTGCTGCAACTGCAGCCTATCATGGTTACGTGGATCTATTTTAAGATATGGTATTATACTATGGGTAATTCGGTAAATATTCAAAGAGTGTTCAAGGTCCAAAAAAATGCATTAGTAGCATCTGTGGTGCAGACTATCTTGACAGTTGTAAGCCTTTGTTTAAGTTACTAAATATCTTGCCAATACCATGCTTATATATTTATGAAATAAAATTTTTGTACATAAATATCCAGGATTGTTTGCAAAGAAAAACTCCACAGTAAACTATAGAGGTAGGCAAGGAAACAAATTGTGTGTCCCTGATCAAAGACTGGCATTGTACTCAAGAAACGTTAATTGTATGGCCATAAAAATATATAATCAAATTCCTGACATTTTCAATACATTACCCTTAATAAATTTAAGCATAATTTACATAATTTTCTTAATAAAATGTACTATACAATTGACGATTTTTTAAAAGATTTAAAATAATTATTTATAATATATTTAATTTGACATTTTTTTAAATTGCTCTAATGACTGAAAGATTAATAGTTTAATAGATATTTTATGTAATTCTTTGGGACATTTTATATTTAAAATGGGTATATTAAAATGTTCATAATATTATTACTTATGTTACGGATTTCTTGTAAAAAAATATTGTGTACATTTAATTTTACTAACAAAACTTTAGCACGTCGAATTTTTGACTGAATATGTTGGGATTGTACTGATATTAACATCAAATGTATAACCATATTTTTGCAAATATTTTTTTTTCTTAATTCTGGATACATATTATATATTCTTACGAATACGAATTTTAAGCCGTGCCATTTTTTTCAAAACATCATTCGAAAAAAACATGTATCATAAATCAGTTATTCCCAAAACTTGAGATTATTCAACACCATTAACGGGGCCGAAAAAGACATTCGTTGGTTATTTTCCTTTAAAATTCGGGGTCTCAATCTGTTCGGCTACTTTGATATCTTAAAAATTTCCATATGTTAACGTAATAAATTTATTGAAAGGGAGTTATTGCTTACTTAATTTTTACTTTCATAACTATTTTGTTGCCTAAATTGAATAGTCGAATTTTAACTATGACTTTTTATAAATACTAGAAACTATTCGTTCCCAAATAAAGTATTGTTTATTCCGTAATGAAAATATGATACTATGTAAAGGCAGCTTGCCTTACATAATACTTTATCACGTCCCTAAAGACCAATTCAACTAAACATAGATTTTATCTGCAGCATAAAAGCAAATAACTCCTCGTCAGTTATCTTTTATGCCGTCAACCACATGAAAAGAGTACCGTATAAAAATCCACTGAACAATGAAAGCTACAATTCCTTACAGCAGCAGAGTTATTTTGAAACAAAAGTAGGAAAGGCTAGAGTCCTAAAATGTTTACTGTAAATAAGATTGAAGGCATTGTGTCATTCCTTATTTACAAAGTGCTGGTTTTAAATAATATATATGATTAAAAAATTTTTTTTTCCTTAGTAATTTAATTCAGAATACCCACCGACATTCACGATAACGTCATTTAGTCCCAATCTAAGCAATCAGCTCCTCTGCTCATTCATTTATTATATGTATATACATTTATTATATACGTAAAGACTCTCAGACATACAACCAATCAATGTTTGAACTGACCGGGGATCTCCATGAATTAATTGTATATCGGGGAAAAATAATTATATTAATTATTTAAATATTATGTCACTCAACAATGTCAACTTATTTCGAGCTGAAATTATTTTTATATAATAATAAAATCATTTATTCAGTGCCAAACACTTACAAAGTACTCAACTTTATGTCGCTTAGTAAGCACCGCGACACTGATCTTCCGTGTGCACCGGGTGCAAAAGAGAACGCAACCGCCTGCGCCAACGCCGTAACAGTATCTATCAGATAAATTATATACTTAATAAAATAAATACAAATTTATGTTTTATATAAATATTGTATGTTAAAATAAGGCATGCATGATACTAAGTTAAAGTAATAAGATATCAATTTAAAATTCATAACAAAACATACTTAAAATAATAATTTTAAGTGCGTTTAAGTAAATTAATATATATATACATATATAATTAATATATATATATATATATATATATACATATATATCAAATAATTAAACAGTGACTCCTATTCACATTCTTATGGATTGGGGAATATTATTCCAGCATTTCGTGGCAGCGTATCGAAAGCGCCACGAAACGCAGCTGTGTTGGTCATTGGACATAATAACCGGATTGCTACCTTAAAGGTCTTTGTGAGAATTTAAGTTTATTAAAAAGATATTGAGGTGTTTTATTATGGATTATTCCAAACAACAGACTGGCAAAATGAAGCAAACGTCGTGATTGCATTGTTAATAAATTGTGGTTGTTGAGATATGGGCTTATGTGAGATCGTTGGGGGATATGGAAACAAAAACGAGCACAGGCATTTTGCACTCCTTGGATTAGTTTTTAGTATAACCATAGAGGCATTCCCCAATAACTGTGTCGGCATAATTTTACTTGGCTAATATTAATGATTCACATTTTTTATTCTGACATCAATATATAAATAATTACGGATTTTGTATAATACTTGTAGAACGTGATTGTGGAAGCTCAGCCTATTGTCCATTAGGACACCTAAATTGCGAGCTTCATCCACTCGTTCTATGGTACTATCTTGTATTTCTAAATTAGGGTTGTAACTATTTATTTTAAGTATTTGTGTTTTTGAGCCAATAATGAAAAATTTGGATTTGTCTGGATTTAGTACAAGATTATTCTTGGTACTCCACTCTGCGATACGGTCCAGGTTTTTTGTTTAAATTGCAAATTGCAACGGATGTAACATTAGGATTAGTCATATCATTTTATTATGTGTTACTTAAATAAGTATCACGTAAGTGGTAAACCGAGCGGTGCGTGTAATAGCGGCAGATTGCGTGGCAAATTTCAATACAATTTGTCACCACCCCTATTGCTCCCGCGGGTGACATAAGAGCGGCTTAGTCACAAATAATTCAGTAGAGAATGAGTAGCAACGCTTTCTCATTAAATCTAACCTTCATTACATATTTTATGATGCGATAAGCCCCAGTACTAAATGAATTCTAGAATACCATATACCAAGTAATCTATAAATTCTAACAAATTCTACAATTCCATCTGTCAGGCGGCGGAGGTTCCCTAAGTGACTGTGTCTTTTGAATGCTGATGTTCAACTGCCCGTGGAAGCGTGCGTTATCTTTATAAACGCAAGTTCTGTGTGATGTCACATCCATAAGCCATAAGTTAAACCAGTGTTGCGATTACAAAAGATTTGCAACCGAAGAAAAGTGAAATAAATTGCCAGTTTATAAAATACGATAAATTAAATAAATCATGAACTTATGTACTTCTATCACGCCATTTACAAAACGATCCACCGACACTATAAAATGAATTGACACATCTTCTGGGCGTCACGGAACCTTATATCCAAATGTGCTATATGATATATTTAAAAGGAGGAATAAATTTGATCCTTTCTTTTCTTTTGTGTCCATCCATGTCATACTTATATAGTTTTTATGAAAATTCCACAGGGTGTGCTGACTTAAAAATGAGTGTATAAAATGGCCAATACTGTGTTTTTCCATATTATGATCAACCCAAGACGCGAGTCTGTACATTATTATCGGAACAGAAATGAAATAAGCAAAAGAAGCTGCGATAAAATTGCATCATGGTAGCAGGTCTTGTCTCAGATACTAACTTGTCTAAAACAATCGAATCAATCTTTTTATCAGTATGTAGTCTGATCAATTCCAGTATCAGATATCTTAAGCCGTCAGACATCCCCTGCTTGGTTAAAAAGTAACGAATGTAATATTACATTTGGATCGTACGCCGCCGAAAGACATAATAACATTTTCATTACAATAATAATATGTCGGATCGGGCCGTACACTTTTGCAGAATGACCAATGACACGGCAAGCAGATTTAATAGGAGGGTAAATAAGTTTAAGGTTTTATGCATGTCCGCAGGGCCAGATATCTTCACGTCAAATAGGAGTGTCTAGCATTTTTGTGTTTCGGGATGATGGCAATGTAACTAGTAAAAACATGGGGTATATGAGACCTAACATCTGTTGTCCCGGGTGACAGGTGCAGTGCGACATTGATACAATAACAATGTAAATATCAGTTGTTGGTCTTCCATTGCCACTCTGTCACGGTCAGGCGTATCACTTACAATCAGGTGAGCGTCCTGACCGTCTTGTGCACTTATCCATAAAGATGCAACAAACCTCATAGCAACATTGCAGAACAAAATTAAACTTAAATTTTAAAAACAAAGTATCGTTTAAAATATCGTCTCACGTGCACTGAAAACCAACAATGGTTGTTTATTGTGAAAATAATAATAAATACATAACAAGTTACTTTAAATTCGCTCTGCAAATTGCACTATTATACAGTGTTTATATTTCACAATACCTTTATGATGTTGATGTATGGCACGTTCTCGTAGTTTTATGACCACCAAACCAATAATGACTGAATAAAAGCTCCACATCTGCTCCCTAGAGAGTTATTGCCTCCGGTTCAGTGCTAATGGCAATATATTGTCAATAAACAACTTTTACACACCTTCCTAAATATATTTGACGGAGTGTAAAAGGTTTTGTGAATAAAACTAGAAAATGGTTGGTGTTGTTTTTAGATGAAAAACTTTTAAATTTGATTTTGACAATTAATTTCATATTTGATAGTAATTTTAAAAAGTTATTTATATACTTTACTAGATTTTGCTCGCGGCTTCGCTCTCGTTAATAAGTACTATTTTACATCCCCTATTTTATAAATTCCACTCCTAATCAGTGGGGGTGTAATTGATCAAAATCCTTGTTAGAGTATGCCTACGTCGTAGTACCCTTATGCGTGCAAAGTCTCAGCCCGACCGGTTTTAACTTGACAAAGTTGCATACAATCTTTCATCTCCTATTTTATCCTCTTCGGGGTAGAATTAATCGAAATTATTTCTTAACGAATGCCACGTAGGCATAACACCTACCTGCATGCCAAATTTCAGCCCGATCCGTCCAGTGGTTTGGGCTGTGTGTTGATCACCTTTGAATTATATTTATTTAGATTACCTCAATTCAATAGATTTTATCTTTAGCAACAGTCATTGCTCTAGACATGTTATTCTATAAGCATACTTACGAAGAAATTTGATCGTAACCCACCAAGCGGGTACACTGCAGATTGGAGGATAACTACTAACAACTATAACTCTTAGCCAGTACCCGGGAGTAGGGATGAAACAATATGAGTCCATACAAGTACGTACTTGATACTTTTATCCGATACCAAGTATTTTTTGTATCGATACTGAAAATGAAGTATCGAGTAGGTATAAGTTAAAAGTACTCATATCTGTAATTTGCTATGGTTTGAAAACCTTCATTTCAAGTTGGAAGACAACACCCAGACCAATACAGACATGTTCATGAACACAAATGTTTGTACTGCATGGGGATCGAACCCGACACCTTTGATGTAAGAGCCGACTCAAACATTACACGAAATGGGTCGTCAATATTATTTTTTTTAGTACGAAGTGCATCCAGTAACTTTTTTGTTTTCCTAAGGCCCTCCGAGACTAATTTGCTCATCCTCATATTTGAAACTATACTTAAGGGTACGTATATCATATCTAATTTAGTCAGAATCATGTAAACATTAAATTATGAAGTGGAACTCGAGCCTTTGTACGTGTATCGTCTTCTCCCAGAGGACACCCCAAACGCAAACTTTTCAATGATCCCTAAGCGTATAAAGACCCGCACAAGGTTCAACGGCGCTATTCAATTAGTATAAAATCTAAGTAACTTGCGTTTGAAATGTTGAAGTGGGTATATCATTTATAAAACTGTTATTTTTGAACAAAATTAATGTGGGACAAACCGTCCATGGAAAGTTAATCTGTACATATAAATGAAATTTGAGTGTATGTTTGTAATATTGAAATAAGCGTTTTGACTACATTCATATGATTAATACTGAGCATACTCCAAAATAATGTTTTTTTTATAATTTTGACTGTTTGTTTCGGGTAATATCTGAAAAGACTAACCCCATTTTTACGGGAAACTTAGGCTACTTTATTTCAGAAATTTATTTTAGGAATGTTGTACTACGCGGCGCGCTGTTAACTGTAACTGATAACCTGGATAAACACACAGTATACGTTTTTTACTGCGGTTGGATATCTTATACCGCGGGGAATATCACAGGGCACAACTAGTTAACAATTTGTTTTTCAAACAATATTGTTAACTAGCTGTTAATATTTTAGCAGCACGCTTTTCAGGCCCATAGATTACCATCTTGTGAACATTGTAAGTAACTCTAGTTATCCTACAGGTGTCCTCACTCTCAAGGATCGTATCCCTGGAATCAGCTATCATAGCCCTCTCGAGAACACGTTGAGCAAACTTGAGCCTATTTAAAATACCCTTAGTAAGCGACCACTTCTAACACTTAAATCGCGATAAGAAACTGTTAATAAAACACTTATCTCGAGAACGAAAACGGATTAACGATTAATGCTTCTACGAAGTTTCACTTCAACATAAAAAGGGTTTATAATTAAAGGGTCTCTTAGTCAAAGAAATATTTCTCATCTTACAAATTTCGAAGTCAGTGACTTCAGTTACAACAACAAAAGGCTGAAACTGGGCGCTTTAATAACGAAAGAGGTTTCTCATATTCAATGTCTAACCATCACGTTTTAAGTTTCACTGAAAATTTAAAGAAAATATATTTAAATAGAAACGATTAGTGGTTCGCTAAAGTGTTTTCACTTTTTAGCATTTTTGCTGGCTTTTAGATAATACGCATTACATTACAACTATGGTGATGTTAAAACTCACGTTTAATGGACTGGATGGGATGAATCTGTACGGTGAATATTACAATTCTACTGCTGCATACTGTGAATGCTGTAAGAGACTTAGAGACAAATCATAGAAGCTATACGGATACCTGATCTCATTAAACCTATTCCTTAATATGGCAATGCTATATAAATACATAAAAATATCCACTGACATTCATACAGTGCCGTCTAACTCCCAAGGTAAGCGTGAAGTATAAATTACGCGTACTAAACAACTGATAAACATTCTTTTATACTTTTTTTTTGTAAAAACATACATATTTTCATTCATATAAACACCCAGATCAATACAAACAGACATGTTCATGCACACTAAATGTTTGTACTGCCCGGGGATCGAAATCTTGATGTAGGTAGTAGCCGACGTCTCAACCGTTACGCCAACTGGTTGGTCAAATATGAATCTTATTTTTTTATTTATAGTTAAAATCTCATGTTACTTACACAATACTCGTATGTTTCACTTATATTATTAAAAGTGAAGTGTAAGAGGGTTTTCTTTTTCAACAAGTAACATAAAGTCCACACATTTTTTTATACTTTTCTCCTCATGAAGCATCTAGGAGTGACCCTTCCTAACTCTTTGGAACTTGAATGGCGTTAATACTTGCTACACCAACATACGTTCGTCGTTCTCCACTGTAAAATTTTGCTGTGTTAATGTGCTTTATTTGATAATGGTATCATATCACAAATATCTACTCCTCTAAATTTATAGCTAAAATATATGAACTCTTGCCTTAATGCGCTATTCCGACATAGAATTTACCGGCCCTGAAAATGCTACTTAGGTCGGCGTGATTCCGACACCTCTCCCAAACTACTTCTAATCGTGTGGTTAACTACTATACCCACAGCCACAGGTAAAACGGTTTTGCAACAAAATTCTCGACCTAATGTTGTTGTAATAAAGTTGAAAATTAGAAAGAGGTAGTTAAGGTGTGACTTGTAAAGGTTTAACTGTCGCATCAATTCTACTGCTGCAGTAGCATCTTAATTGATAATAGTACGTAACATAAGTGAAGTTTTGCAAACTTGATTGAAATTATATTACTTAAATTTTAATAAAAAACAATATTTTTGCAGATTTTATACGTGTACATTGATATTATTTCTGATATTTATAGAAACAAACAAAGAATCCCTAATCACTAGGAAACACCTGAAGCATGGTATACAGTTCCATATATATATCGATTTTTAACAGCTTTATCATTAACTTTGCTTGTTTACTTATGTTTTTGTTGTATTGTGTGTGAGTATCAAAAACCGGATAGGTGAATCAACAATGTACTTTTAATATAGATATAATATATACAAAACAATTCAAGTTTTGTTATTGTTATAAGCCAGTGTATTCCTTATTCGTGATTCATTATTTTATCAACTACGTACAGGAAACTTTGTAATTGTATTCTTTTCCAACGTAAATTTTATGTATTGTATTTTCATCTTACTTTCAGAACAGATCTATTGTATAACTTCTAAAAACTAATTTATTTTCTTGTTCTAGATTTATGCCTAATCGAGTTTTCACGGGAATAAAATGTGCCCTGAACTTTAATGATGTCTTGGAGCACGGTAGTGCGAACTGAAGACAGTTACTAAAAAACTATTAACAAGAACTTAAGAAAAAAAGAACACTAAATTGACTGTCTAGTAACTTATAAAAAAACTGTAATCCTACCGCAAACATTTCATGTAAAATGTTACCCAGACGGCCACATAAGATTTGCCCTGTGGAAAAGATATCTGACCTCATGTACAGCTAAGCTTCTGAATCTACACGTTCCAACCCTACCGACCCTTACTTCATCAAATTTTACATATCAGTAAATACGAATAGCTTGACTGTTTCGTTACTTACTTTAAATCAGAAACTAAAATATTCGCATCACCACAACGGTAGCAAAACAAAATATGCCTAAAAGTGTATAAAAATTCATAGCTAAATTCAATTTTTTATTTGACCCTACTATCTAACAGAAGAACATAGGTATTATTCAAAAATTGTGTTCCAAATAAAAGTGTTTTCTTTCTTTCTTTCTTTCTTTCAAAAAGCAATGTAAATAACCATTCTAGTTTGCAAATAATGCTTATAAAATATAATCATACCTAGAGACAAGAGACTTTACTGCTCCATTCGTTATTAAAGATTTACAATCCATATTCGACACAATACTGTGTTAACATTACAATGGCCTTTGATTTGTGTGGTAGGATACCACAAGCCGCAAATATCGGCCCATTGTGAGGACCTGTGAACAACGGCTTAGGGTATCTAGATAGGATCTTACGACACAGTGTTAATGATCCTGTTACAACTTGTATGTACAAGTATTGATAGGTATGTACAGTTTGAACAGTAAGTTTAGGTTGCTCGTATACAAAATATTTGTACAGAAATACAAATATTTTGTATTATAATATCGTTATATTTGTTTGGTGTACTTGATAAGTGCCAATAACATGCATGTCTCCATGGCCTTGTAGTATGAGTATTGAGATATGATCATAGCTCGAATCGGGCTGGATCTTAATATTTAAATCTTAAAAGGAGTACCTACGTATCGTGACAGCCAAGTGCGATTTTACACCCTTTTGTATTTCTTTAGTCGATCACATTCTTAGTACTTTAAAGGTAAAATGATTACATACATTTTTTTTAAATACCTGGATTACAATTTGAAGTGTGGGAGACATGATGTATCACTAACGGCCGGGCATATACTTAAAGATTATGACCTCACTGAAAAATGACGTTAAATAGCGCCTTGTATTGTGATTCACGGAGTGACCGGCAGCTTATTCTACTTTCAACTACTAAAAAATAGGTAGGATATTTGAAACCCGACGTCTAATGGACGATTAGGTCAATGTTGTTGGTCAGTGTTGTGAATAATCTTCAACATTTGAACTAAACTCTAGTATGCACTTATACTACAAAATCCTTATTTAAATTAGGATCGGATGGCGCTGTATGAATACGAGTGGATATTTATTTATTCATAAGTAAATGAAGCCGTTTGAATGCACTTGGAATGTCAGTTTCACTCAAATATATGTGCACAGCAAAATTAACGCCACAATAAAAGAGCACTCGCAAAGCAGCCGCAAAAAGGTATCCTGCAAAATTGTTATTATTTCAGCCTTTAATGTAAATCCGCATTGAAATGCGAGGCTTGAAAGGTCACAATGGACGGCCAACCAAAACGTAGGAAGGAAAATTAAAAATATTTTCGGGCTGCCACTAACGAGGGCGGACGATCTACATTTTGTACCGGCGAAATTGGATTTACTTTCGAGTTTTTGAGTTGTCTCTTTTTTGGTGGCTAAGTGAAGCTAGTGACAGGATTAGTGCCGAACCACATCCCCGAATCCCCACGCAATAATCAATGGTCATAACATAACAAATATTGGTCTCCGTTATTATTTACACTGTAAAGTCAGAGGTTAGTTTAATTCTCTTAACTTCACTATAAAAATGTATGTAATTATTTTTTTTGTTTGTTTACAAAAGGTTAACAAATAAATAACACACAGCCGACTATCACATGTTTTTTATGTTAAAAAAAGTAGTTTTTTATGTCATAAGTGCGGATGGTCAGTTCAATCATGTGGTGGTAAGTGATACGCCTGACCATAACAGATGCAGTGTTGAAGGAAAATTTAAGTCCTGACCACTAGCGAACTCATCCTTCAGCTCAAAAGGCATCGTTGAAATACTCTCTTCAGTTCTTTCTTCAACCTGTTGTCGTCCACTGCTGGACATAAGTCTCCCTATTTTGCACAAGATATATAAGAGAATATTAAAAGAGGTCGGAATATGACTTGCGAAAGGTCGCTTGATGAGGTTGGATGAGGTAAGATCGTCATGTAACCTCATCAAGCGACCTTTCGTAAGTCATCGCTCCATCGGGTCCTACCTACGCTTGCTATGGCGCAGTCTTCACTCCAGAATAATAGAATAAATAAATCTCACCATCGTTCAAAGACTACTAGAAGTTATTTAAATAAACTAGATACGACAATTATTATAGAGTTACGACACGTTACATAGAGCTGAAAGCCAGATTTATACCCCAATCTCGCTCTTACAGTCGCCTTTCGATTCACCGGCAGATATATCTTTTGAGTGGTACAAGCTATAGAATTTGTTCATTTCTGTCCTTCCAAGTATTAATGCCAGCTAGTTATAAACTACGTGTTTTTGATTTTATTATTTTAAAAATATATATATTTTATATCTTTAAAGACATAGAAATATGAAGATAAATTTGTATGCCGAATCATACAAATAATAAAAGTGTTCATAAATAGATGTATGATATTGTCAGGCATATTTATTAAGAAGAGATTTAAAAAAGAATCTAGAAGAAGAAAATTATAGCAGACAAAACGGAGATAAACTTTGTTTAGGTCACTAAAGATCTATGCCAAGATTTTTATGTACCCTAACTTTTCATCATTGCACTAAAACATCCTACAGAAGCATTGAGTGTCGGTGGCTCAATGGTGTGGACCGTCGCTTTCCAATCGGGAGGACGCGGTCCAAATCCCGCCACGTACCAATGTGTTTTCGAAATTAAATGTATGTTATCCGATGCTCGTACGGTGAAGAAAAACAGCGTGACGAAACCTGCGCACGCCAGCGAAGAGATTCAAAGGTTGTGCGTGAAGTTGTCCAACCCGCATTAGGCCCGCGTGGACGATAAGGCCTATACACCCCATACGGGTAGGCTCGTGCCCCTCAGTGGGGATGTTTATTGAGCTGATTAATATACCGTTTATTTCAGTATTAACCTTCAAACGCCGTCAGCGCAAGCCTTGTCCAGTTCAATACTATCGGTATCTATTCAGAGGTGTCGAGTCGCAGGTACGAGTTGGACTTATCTCGCCCGTGAATAATGCCCGCTGGCGGTGATCGACGACTGACGACATTTCTCTTGGATCTCCGTACCTGTACCTCTGGAACTATAAAGCGCTTCCGAAACCAGGAAAATGCGTTCCGTTGTTTAACTTGCTACAGAATTATATGTAATATGGTCTCCAAAAGAGAAAATTAAGGCCCGTATTCTAGAACAAGACTCAACGTTGATCTTTATTAAAATTGCCTTTGAAAGGGCTGGTGCTATTTATCGAATAGAGCGATATCCCTTACTCACTCTACTGAAGTGAAGATCGACGCTTGGGACTCGTTCTGGAATACGGGCCTTAGTAATGTAATTACTAAAAATGCTTTTCTCAGAAAAAGCACTAACGTTATTTTAACCGTCTATTCACGAACCATTATAATACATTTCTGCAGAACTAGTTTTGACGAATCACTACTGTTTTTATTCGATCACCAGTTGTTCAAAATGTAAATAACTTTATTTTTTTGTTTGTTGAAATAAAAAGAACACTTTCAATTTACATTTCATACACTGTTTTGCTTCAGTTAAAAAAATACCTAATTAATAAGGTTACGAGTATTACAAAAAAATAAGTTTCTTTTCTAGGTCTGAAGGCCATATTGAAGCAACATTTGGACTCCCCTTTAAAGGTTAAGGCCGACCTTTATGAGTTCTTTCCCTCGTCAAATGACGGTTCATACAATATTGTGAGAAAAAATGAGACCGTATCAAGTAATCAATCACTCAGTTCCACCAAAATAGTAAAGTTGTAGCTATGAAATATTACGAACCAAAATATTTTGTATACAACGCATTAAATCGGTTCCGAAATAGCACAAATATTACGGAAAGAGAGAAAATTATCATCCTAAAAATCTAAAGAAAAAATACTAGCATCATGGATATCACAATATCGTTGCCACCACCACCAACTCTTTCCGCGGATGCCGCAAAGGAGGCTTTAGGTCAACACATTCAACAGATAACGGATAGCAGTGCTCTCACATTCAACCAAAGTATTTTAATTGGTGGTAGACTCGATACTGAGTCGTCTAGGTAGATACCACCGCAGTGCCAGATATCGTCCCGTGAAATAGGAGTGTTACGCACTATTATGTTTCGGAATGAGGGCACTGTAGCTTGTAATAATACCGGGTATAAGAGACCTAACATCTGTTGTTTTGTGTGTCGGGCGCAGTGTGGAATTGATGGAGAATAATAGAGGTTATACAATTTCCTTCAGTTTCACTCTGTCATGGTCGGGCGTATCACTTACCATTGAGTGAGCATCCTGACCATCCTGTACACTGTGTAACATAAAAAAGTTTGTTTAAAAGTTATAAAATAAAAATTAATATCAATATCCACTGACATTCACAGCGCCATCTATCGTCCCACACTAAGCATTTAGCCTGTAATGGGTGCTAATGTACGGATAAACATACTTATAAACTCTTTTTTGTACATACATACATCATCATCATCAGCTCATTAAACGCCCCCACCGAGGGGCACGAGCCTACCCGTTTTAGGGTGTCCTATACACCCTTAGTCGTCCACGCGGGCCCAGTGCGGGTTGGACGACTTCACGCACAACCTTCGAATCTCTTCGCAGGCGTCCTCACGATGTTTTCCTTCACCGTAAGAGCGTCGGATAACGTACATATATTTTTCGAAAATTCGAAAACACATTGGTACGTGGCGGGATTTGAACCTCAGCCCTTCCGGTAGGGCGACAGTCCACACCATTGAGCCACCGAAGCTCTACATACATATAAAATAGAAAACACTCAGACCAATACCTAGACATATTTTCTGAAAACCTATCTTTCCGAACTCTTTATTTTTAAATTAACATCACTGATAAAACAAAATTGATGAACATCGGAATTCCGATAAACATATTTACAAACTTGTATAAACATCCATAGCCGCAGTACAAATGATGGCGTTCGTTCGAAATCTCTGACCACTTTGCCAACCAGCCTTCAGCTCATTCTAAAACTGTTCCTATTACCGTAACATACAGTATAGAAGCTACATCCACTAAGTTCAACTGAAAATAAATGAACTCTGTTCTTATGAAACAGCGGTTGTCAGTATTGGAATAGTTGCTCGCACTCAGCGCACGTAGGCTTCTTTGATCTTCAGCGCCCTCTGTATAGACGAAGTATTTCTATTGGATGCCATCGTGATTTCAAAGCTTTTTCATTTATTTAGTACTGGTATCTGAATTTGCTTTAACAATAATCTAATTGCTTGCATTTTTAAAATGATGGTTGCATGGTTTATTTGTGTTCTTTTTAGTTCCGTCTAGCAATAGTCTGCTTATTGTATGTTCGTGCTGGCAACCATCATCATCATCAGCTCATTAAACGTCCCCACCGAGGGGCACGAGCCTACCCGTATAGGGTGATTAGGCCTTAGTCGTCCACGCGGGCCCAGTGCGGATTGGACGACTTCACACACAACCTTCGAATCTCTTCGCAGGCGTGCATGAAGGGTTCCTCACGATGTTTTCCTTCACCGTAAGAGCGTCGGATAACGTACATATATTTTTCGAAAATACATTGGTACGTGTCGGGATTTGAACCTCAGCCCTCCCGGTAGGAAGGCGACAGTCCACACCACTGAGCCACCGACGCTCGTGCTGGCAACCATTTCTTGGCAAGGGTAGGTATAAGTTTGACCGGACTGTGCGAAAATGCAACTATCACTATGGGCCCGGTACCTCATTGCCAGTTGATAGTGAATTAGAGGATGCTTTTTTGATATGAACTTGAATATAATTAATCCAATATGTATATATATATATATTTTTTTTTGAAGTACACATAATAATTAAAATCATAAGAGAATTATTTTTATTGAAATCAAGGCAAACTTGGCCCAGTTATTTTCACTTGGACATTATCATCGGCACTTTAAACTTCCCCACCGAGGGGCACCCGTATAGGGTGTGCTTGGACAATTATTTAGATTTTTGAAGTTTCTCACAGTGTAATTAACACGCTTTTTGTTTTCAAAATATAAATAATTACAACCAAATTGCATCGTCGTATTATCATCCCGTTTACCCAACGCTCTTACGAAGAAGGAAACATCGTAAAAAAAACCTGCGCACGCCTACGAAGAGATTCAAAAGTAGTGCGTGAAGTCGAAAGGATCGGGGACTATACAGACTTTTACGGGTGGGTTTGTGCCCCTTAGTGGAGACATATAAAATGTGTAGATGATGATGATTATCATCAACACGTCGCACCGTCTCATCATTATGCCGATATTGTAATATTATTGTAAGGACTTCATATTACTTTATAACAAGATTAGGTCCTTGTCATTGGTTACATTACAAACATAGATTTTCTCGGTTAGAGAATAAATTCAACTGTTTAAAACCACCGATGAAATTTATGGCCCGATTTGCAAACGGGCTTGAATTCCAGTCCAACCAATTGAGATAAACTTTGTAACTAATGTTGTTGCTCATAAAAAATGTCCAAATAGTAGTTTTCACAATTCAAATCGAAGGTATATTTAGTAAAAAGATATAGTCCAAGAGCCGGCTGTATAAAAGACCTATGGATCAGATATACATGAACTATTTTTTAATATAGTCTTTAAAACCATAGAACTAAAGGTCGACACCCCTGAAAATGCACGCATGCAAAATTATGACCTCACTTCCGGTTGTAATTCGAGACATTGTTATAAGACTTATAAGATACAACAAAAAATAACGGGAAAATAAAGTATTCGATGAGTAGATATGAGTATTCACAGGTCGACAAGCTCAATTCACTCACTAACGTGAGTCGACCACAATGAAAGGACGTATCTTTGAATGAAATATCTCGAATCACAACCGGAAGTGAAGTCTTATTTTGCATACGGGCAAAATCAGCCATTTTCAGGGGTGTTGACTTTTAGTTCTATGGTTTCTCAGACTACATTAAAAAACTTACCATGTATCTGATTCGTAGGACTTCTATACGGCCGGCTTTCCGACTAATATCATACTCGTTATTTAATAAACGTCGCAAAACATGGCTTTTGCGACTTTAGACACACCCACCACATAGACCTAATGCGAATGATAAGACTTTTATAGGCTTTGCGTGTCATTTAGTTAACACCGCATCAAGGTACCACCGCAGTGCCAGATGTTGTCACTTACAATAACAACACAAACAGACCGAGTTGGTGATGAATACTGCAGTTTTCCAACGAGTAAAAGGGCGTTGCAGCTGACGTTCTTTGTACCGCGTTTCTCTGTCGTTCAATAACTAAACAAGGGACCAGCTGTGTTATTGGGCCGAGGACCCAACGTTAGTTACGACCAAGGCCGTGCCGATTCTTCTTTACGTACTTGTGTTAGTGTGTTGTACAAAACATATCTAATGGTTCTTGTAAGTTAATTATAAAAACACAACTCTCTCTTCAACCTATTGCAGTCCACTGCTGGACATAGGCCTCTCCCATTTTGCACCAGATATCCCGGTCCTCCGCTTTTCTCATCCAGCTTCCACCAGCGACCTTTCGCAAGTCGTCGGTCCATCGGGCCATCTGATGACAATCAATTAGTGACATGAATTTATCGAATGAACATTCAATATTACAATAACGAGAGCGTCGGTGGCTCAATCGATAGGGCGCAGGTTCAAATCCAGCCACGTATCAATGTGTTTTCGAATTTTTGATTTTATATGTGCGTTGTCCGACGCTCTTAGGAAGAAGGAAAACATCGTGAGGAAACCTGCGTACGCCTGCGAAGAGATTCAAAGGTTGTGCGTGCAGCGGTCAATCGCACTGGCCTGTATGGACGATTAAGGCCTATACACCCTTTACGCATAGGCTCATACCCTCGGGGGGCATGTTTAATGAGCTCATTATGATGTTGATTACAATAACGAAATAAACGAAAGTTATGGTTTTTGAAAGAGATGAAGTTATGTCTGATTGCGAGATTATGATTGAAAGCGAGAAAGTTGAACAAGTAGAAGAGTTTTTATATCTGGGAAGCGTGTTTACAAGAGATGGTAAGTGTGATAAAGACATTGAACGAAGAGTTATGAAAGGGAATTCGGTTAACGGAGCAATCAGCGGCCTTGTGTGCAGCCAAACCGTGTCTAAAGGCAAGGATGGCTGTACATAATGCTGTTCTGGTTCCTACGTTGACGTATGGTAGTGAATTGGGTATGGCAGAAGAAGCACGAAAGTAAAATAAATGCGGTAGAGATGCGATCGTTAAGACAAATATGTGGTGTGAAATTGTGAGATAGGATTAGGAATGCTGTTATTAGAGAAAAGTGTGGTCTGAAAGTAGATGTAGTGTCAAAAGTAGAAAGAGATTGTTAGGATGGTATGGACACTTGGAGCGCATGAGTGAAAAAGAATAGCAAAGCAGGTGCATTGTGCGAATGTGGAAGGATACACGAGCAGGGGACGACCCAGAAGGACTTACCTTGACCAAATTGGTCAAGTCCTTAAGAAGGCTGGGGTCCAAGTAAGAGGAATAAAAGAGCTTGTATGAAAAGATTGATGGATATGATTGAAGCTAGGGAAGTATGTCAGGACCGTGCAAAATGGCGTTTCATCATCTCTGCCTACCCTTCTGGGACCAAGGCGTGAGCTTTATTTATTTATTACAATAACGAACAATATCTTTGTCAGTTGTTGTAAAGAAATTGATTTTTATGAAGCCAAATTTTATGGCTAAAATAACATGTTTCCTATACTTGTATGCTCATATTTCCTTAATATTATTTTTCATTACTAAGACGTAATAATCACCCATAAATCGTGCAGGAAAATACTTAATCTGCCTAAGCAACAGGGACTGTGTATTTATTATTCTCCTTAACCTTATACCTTTACATAATACCAAAAGGATGTTATGTAAACATAATATGTTCCACCAGCAAACATTTACCCAGCGAAGGTAACCCGTACCTCTCACCTAAGGTTGAGTATCGTAGCTTAAATGACTCGTCTGGATGGATGAGTGTACTCAGAAATTGGATTTTAGCTAATACACAAAAAGGCTTTCATTGGAAATGGTTTTTGTAAAAGACGTTTGCGACGATATATTAGGTTTAGGCATGGTTGAAGTAATGAAAATTAAATAGGACTTGAGGGTTGCAAATCAAATGTGTCTTTTACACGTTAAATGAATTTCAACCTTACTTTGCGTACCAAAAGGATGTGTGTTTTGTACAATTTAGTTAAAAAAATCGAATAGTATTGGGTCTTTCTTGAAAAGTAATATTCCTATCTAATCCTGCAAGAATCAATATCGAGTCTATCACCTAGTAAATACATCGATATAACCGTAATGTCTGTGCATATACTTGATATGATATCGATCAAACTTAAGACGCATATGAAAACTTGTATTATCTTGCGTGCTTCCAAAGTTAAAGTAATAACACATTTATTTATATAGACTTGTTATGGCGTTTGTGCGCCCGAGCAAGCTGCAGTCGTTACGAACTTTGAACATTCTGAACATAAGATTCGTAACGTCCCCTTGCGTTATGCCGTGGCCGCGTTCCAAGAGCTTCGACTTATGTTATATTCTTGAAGGAAAGTTCCAAGTATTCTACGTCCGGTGAATTTTACCACGAATTTGAAGTAAAGGTAAACCCAGGACGCAAAATAAATTCAGTAGTCCTTTCGTGGGACTCGAGATATATAATTTATTGGTCTCCTATTTGATCACCGAACATTGCAATGCCTTTACTTGTTTCTTGTAAAGTGTTTACGCCATTAATCCATAGTGCATTATTTGTATGAATTCAATGTTAAGTTAGTGACATAATAATACTTTCGAAACATACAATATTATCATGTACTGAAAATGCGAGCCCTGACTCGTAGTCACACCAGATTGTCCCACCGTTGGACATAAAATTTTTTTCTTGTTAGTCACACTACTGTTTTTCTACACACTTTGAACTATCATAACTAGTGCAGTATTAAATAATATTATAATACCTCCATTTTTTATTAATAGAAATGTATAATCCAAATTGCAAATGTACTAGGGGACCATACATAACGAAGACACGTTCTGTACATGTTCTGGTAACAGACTATTATTATTATTATTATTGAACAGGAGAATCCTTTAAAAATATGTAGCAAATTTCTTATTACATTTCAAAAGTTACCTGCATTGGCACAGGTGCTCTTTTCGATGACAGAACGTGTAATTCCTCGAGTTGAAGCGTCAAATGAAAATGGAGCTCTAAAATTCCAATGGATCAAGCACTCTGGATTAGTGCTACAAGAAAGAACAATTTAAGAGTACAGTGAGGTTTGGAATTCGATATTCACCTGAACGGTCTAGACAAGTTTAACGAGTCTGGATTACAGAATCAGTGAATGTCTGAATGGGAGGCTAAATGTTTTAGTTAAATCGAGTATAAAAAAATAATTAGGTTCAATTAGTCCAATTTCCAACAGTTTCTTTAAAAAATAAATGTTCAGGACAAATTCCATTTAAAACAGAGTGAATATACCATTTTCCTTCCAAAATTTGAATACTTCGTTATTTGTCTGCCAAACGGTCATTTCCACCATTTGGAATTAGAGTGCATTGTTAAATTCCAATGGGATGAACTTAATGCACGATTTTCAAAGCGGAAGCCTCTTCTTTGGAAATCGAATTGATGTTTCCCTTTTATCGTTTTTTTTTTCTCTTTTAGCCTAATGGGGTCTCTTTTTTCCGTCGAATAATGTATACAGACCTTTAAGCTGATGAATTTTTGTACCATGAATTATTAGTTTTTGACACTTATTAACAGTTCAGCGTTAGCGTTAGTCATCAAAGACTTTAATTTCTTTAGTTATAATATAAAAATTGGAAATTAGAAAAAAAAAACAGAAAATGATTCGCCTTGGAAACACCGAGGAATAAGTTATTGTTTTAGTAGCAGATAAATATTTATTTTCACATATTATACATAGGAAATACCCAGACCAGTACAAACAGACATGTTAATGCACATAAATGTAAGTACTGCCCGGGGATTGAACCTGGAACCATAGGTGCAAGAGCCGATGTCTCAACCATTAACATGGGTTGTCCACTCAGATGCCGATGAAAGCTTGGAACGACTGAGGTATAAATAATAAATAAATAAATATCCACTGACATTCACACAGCGCCATCTAGCCCCAAGTTAAGCCTGAAGCCTGTATTATGGGTACTAAACAATGGATAAACATACTTATACACATTTTTTTTTGTAAATATAGGCATATTAAACATAGAAAACACCCAGACCATTATGAACATACATGCTCATGCACACAAATGTTTGTAATTGCCTAGGGATCGAACCCGGACCCTTGGTGTTGCAGCCGACCTTTCACAGCAACACCAAATGGTCGCATAATAAATTTGTAGACGCTGACTGCCTCGAGTTGAAAATGATTCAGACCCGCGATACCACTGGTGAAACCCCTGCAGGTATCGTGGGTCTTTTAAAATCAAACGATACCCCCAATGAATAGTATTGCGACACAAAATATTAGTCAGAGCTTTGTCAAATACATTTTAAAATTCATATTTAAACTATCAAAACTCAATTGTAATTTTTTTATAAAGGTTCAGTAAAATACATTATACAGACCCTACTAAAATTACACTTATTGGTTATGATTTTGACTAGCAAAGAAACTGGATAGTGTGTTAAGATTTTACTTTGTTTTTTTTATCTATGGCAAGCGCTTACCATCGTATTGTTTGTATTTCTAATACATTTTCTACTTTTACCGCTTGTACTGTCATAAATAAATCTTCACAAATTAAATTCACACCTTGTTCATTTACACACAGTAGATATAAATAAGGTTGACCAATAAAAAAACGGGCGTGAAACGTTATCAAAACTCATCGCTTTCTATTTAGGTCAAAACGGCCTTAAAATATCTATAAAAACAGAATAGCTCTTGCAGAGACATAAATTATTACGATATCAATTTCACCCTCTCGGCCCGGAAAATTTAATTTTACTAAGTTGCCGGCTTCCTTTTAATAATGTTAGTGCGGGCCGCGTTAAATTGGTATTGGGGTCTACACTAGCGCTGCACTTTACAGCGAGCTTTTTGGAGAAACCTGACTTGCGATTTTGATCCGGGCTGCAAATCTATAGAGAGTAGTAAGAAAAAGTACTGTATATTCGGCATGTAAATCAAAAATTTTGGTACCTCACCTTAACTGGCTGCGCTGGACTATGACCTGTTACCAAGGCCCTAAGGCTCTTTGGCTATTCGGCAGGATGCACTACGTGAGCTTAGGTTCAAACTATGTGATACAATAGACATTCATGTTACTCATGCCTTGATCGGGTATATAAATCCACCATTAATCAAACAAGTAAATATATACATTTAATATGTTTTAAAGAGGTTTCTAAAATTTAAAGAATCTTATAAACTGTAACCCAAGTATTTTTAATCCTAAGCCATAGATAAAATACTGCAATGAAAATTAACTCCCAGGTACATATTCTAAAATTCATCTCCTAAAGATGTCGTGCTTTAATCTTCGGTATACGGTAACTATCTCGCAAACGTGGAGTTTTAATCAAAGAGATGAAAATGGCGTGTTCTTGAAACTCAAATGAAACCACTACGTATTAAATGTTTAAGAACGAAATATAAAAGCTAATAAAAATGTTTTATTACAACACAGGTGTTAAAATGACTAAAAAATCTACTGATATATTTATCTTGTATTAACAAGTAGCCATTACATCATCATCATCAGCTCATTAAATGTCCCACCGAGGGGCACGAGCCTACCCGTATAGGGTATTTAGGCCTTAGTCGTTCACGTGGGCCCAGTGCGAGTTGGATGACTTCACGCACAACCTTTGAATATCTTCGCAGCGTACGCAGGTATCGTCACGATGTTTCCTTTACCGTAAAAGCGTCGGCCATTGATAGTTAACATTAAGAAGCAGATTTTGTTTATAATACTGATTCAGTATCGATTCATTTAAGTAACTAAAGCTTAAAAACACTTCTGACAAGTAATCAATAGGTAATCATGTAATCATACGATACACATTAAAAATAGCAAAAGTGTAAAGCTATTTTCAGAACTACGAGTACGAATCAAATGAATTCACATTTGGTTTTAGACATAAGTTTACTATGTGATTCTGAGTCATCTAAGTGTTAAATATGTAATTAATAGTATCGCAGTGCCAAACATCTTTAAACGTTATCCGGTTCTATGTTCTAGGAAGAGGGTAGTGCAACTAGTAAAATTACTATGAACGGACGATCCTAGGAGACGGACGACGCAGGCAGAGTTGACGGTTGATAATTACAATTGGCGCTGTCGCACAACCTTACCCAGCTTGTGAGTGAACCTACGCGCGTACCCGATGTCGATTCCCACACACCTAATTGCCTTGACTTGCTACTGACATCTGATCCTATTAAACACTCAGTATCAGTCTCGGCTCCGCTAGGCTCATCTGACCACTGCTTAGTACAATCCGTGTCAACATTTACACCTCCCGATGACAGTCCTAGTGGCACAAGAAGGATCTGGCACTATGAGTCAGCTGACTGGGATGAGATGCGACACTTTTTTGCTTCTTTCCAGTGGCGAAGGTGTTGTTTTTCTACGGGTGAAGCTTCGGCTTCTGCGGGTGAGGTTGTCGGTGTGATACAGCAGGGAATGGAATTCTTTATCCCTTTTTCTGATATCCCGCTCAGTCGCAAAGCTCGCCCTTGGTTTGGTTCTGACTGTGTTTTAGCAGTATCTAGGAAGATGTCTGCGTATCGAGCATGGGTTGAGGCTCGTGATCGTAAATTTCATCCGCGTATTGTTAAGAGAAGAAAAATAGCTTATAACTCCGCAAGTAACTGTTGCAAACGTGTCCTCCGTAAGGCCCGCTATACTCACGTTGCCCGTATTGGGGCAAAACTTGCATCACACCCTTCTGGAAGTAAGCAGTTTTGGTCACTTTCAAAAACTGTAGAGTCCAACTTCTGTCGACCTTCGTTACCACCCTTGCTAAAGGCCGATGGTTCTCTGGCTCATACCGCAGCGGAAAAAGCTAATTTATTGGCTACACTGTTTGCAGGTAATTCTCAGTTGAGCCCAAGGGGAAAGACGCCTCCTTCCATTCCTCCATGTGGTACGTTGATGTCCGATATTTCAATTCATTGTAGGGATGTCCGCAGGGCACTTCGGGAACTAGACGTCAATAAGGCCAGCGGACCAGATGGTGTACCTGCTAGAGTCCTGAAATATTGTGCTCCCGAACTGTCGCCTGTGCTTACGCGATTATTTCGCTTGTCTTATGACTCCGGAACTGTCCCCCAGTGCTGGAAGCTAGCAAATGTGCAACCTATACCTAAAAAAGGCAGTCGTGCTGATCCCTCAAACTACCGTCCTATCGCCATTACCTCTCTATTATCCAAAGTAATGGAGAGAATTCTGAATACCAAATTGCTAGCATATTGGAAAGTAATGATTTACTGAGTGACCACCAATACGGCTTTAGACAAGGGCGTTCTACTGGTGATCTACTTGTATATGTTACGCATACCTGGAACGAAGCTTTGGAGAATCATGGCGAAGCTTATCTGTATCGCTTGATATAACCAAGGCATTTGATAAGGTTTGGCATGCGGCTTGCTTAACAAACTTCCAGCCTATGGGATTCCTGCAGGCCTATGTAACTGGATATCTGATTTTCTTAGTAACCGTTCAATCAGAGTGGTTCTAGATGGTTGCTCTTCTGATCATTTTCAGTTAATGCCGGTGTTCCTCAGGGATCAGTTCTCTCTGGGACGCTTTTCCTGTTGCACATCAATGATCTACTTATTCCAGGTATTGTTGGCTATGCAGATGATAGTACTGTCTCAGAGAGATACTTTTCAAGTGCAAAGGCTTGCGGTAGTGAGGTTCAAACCTTGAGGATGGCAATGGTAGCGCGCATTGATCGAACTTTGGAATCAATTGCTGCCTGGGGTGATGATAATTTGGTTGAGTTCAATGCTGCCAAAACCCAGGCCTGTTTGTTTTCAGCCAAAAAAAGTGCATTTAACACTACACCGTCTTTTCGTGACACGTTTATCCCTGTGACTGATGAACTGAACTTGCTTGGCTGGAGTTGACGAGTGACCTTAACTTCAGCAAAAACATTGAGTCCAAAGCTCAAATAGCCTCAAAGAAGTTGGGCATCCTAAATAGGGTGAAGCGGTACTTCAAACCAGGTCAGCTTCTTACTTTATACAAAGCTCAAGTCCGACCTAACATGGAGTACTGCAGTCATCTTTGGGATGGTTCAGCAAAATGTCATCTTGCTACTTTGGACTCAATCGATCGCAGAGCCAGAAAACTCATTGGCGATCAGGCGCTCGTTAATTCTAAACTGCAGAGCTTATCCCACCGCCGTAAAGTAACATGTTTGTCAGTTTTTTACAGGCTCTACTTTGGTGAGTGTTCTCCGAGCTCCACGCACTTATCCCATCGTCACCCTTTCACCATAGGTTATCAAGGCGAACTGCAAAATTTCATCCGTTTGTAGTTGACGTTCCCCGCATTCGGACTAAGCGTTTTGCGTCTTCTTTCATTATGCGTACAGCTAGGGAATGGAATGACCTCCCTGCGTTTGTGTTTCCGGCCACTTACAACCTCGTGGCATTCAAAAAACGAGTGAATAGGCTTTTTCTGGGCAAGCTCGCTCCATCTTAGAGCACGTCTCTTCCCATAGGATAGTCTGTGCTCAAGAGTAAGCCCATCAGATATAAAAAAAAAAAATTAAAACTTATTGGATTTCTCAAAAATTGTATCTGACATCGGTAGCACCACCATCAGCTCATTTCCCCATCGAAGGGCACGAGCCTACCTGTATAGGAATTAAATATAAATCTATTGTACCCTTTATACCCATCATAATCTATTACATAATAATATGATTGCGGGGAGTAATGGGTTCATATTATTATCCAAAAGGATACACTCGTAAATCGAAAGGGTTTACAAGTTCTCCTGACGCTGATATATCTGTTATTCTTAGGAGGCATACGATAAAATAATACAAAGAAAACTAGTGAAGACATACAAAATTACTCTGGCGTTATTCCAAGTAAGCAAAAACTGTTATTAGTTCGTTGTAACAAGGCCCGTTCAATGTTGGTACTAAATTAATAAACTTTACGTCGCAGGTGCCAAGTTCCCACTGACTAGATACCCAAGTGTGCGAGTGACAATAAACAGTAAAACTACTTCATGTTACTATCTGCTATAATTTTGAGTTCCCGAAGACTGGCTTTGGAGTGTCGTAAAATACTATTCGTATCATTCGCATGATATCGTAAAATTACTTCCTGCATTTAAATCAAAATATCCTTACAAGACGTTTTTTTGTTTACACATTGGTATTAATCGTAATTTATATATAAAATAAATATAAATAAATAAATTATTCTAAAATTTATATTATTTTATTGCCCTAGTTATTTTTTCATACTAACTTTTGAATTGTCCAATTGTTTGTGCCACAGATTTCCCAATACAGGAGATGGGGCAAGCCGCGTTTAAAGTGCGACAACTGTAAGCTCAACGAGCATACACTGGCTGCCAGTTTACGCTCTGTGAGACGAGTCAAGACGCACGAATATTAGAAGAAATTACCGTTTTTTCCCAAAATGCCATCCTGTGCAATTGTAACATGCCATCATCGCAATGAATCAGTAAATTTACCAAGAAATATAATAACTTTTTACAGGTAAGAACCGAAAAGAAATTGCGACACTGGGACTGCCTATAAACTTGGCGGCTTGTCCAGTCTAATGTATATTCTGATGTCTGTGGTTTGTGCTGATTCATTGATTGATGTTTTTTTTTTGTGATAGTCACTTAATGGAAACTATTTAAAAAAAACGATTTCTATTTTAATAAATACATTAAAATGGAAATCGTTATATAGTCCGAAGCTCACTGCTGTCTTCCGATCTGAAGGACGCAGGTTCCAATTCCGCCGCGTACCAATGTCTGTTTGTATTTTCTAAATAACCAGCACGTTAAAAAAAATATCGGGAGGAAGCCTACGCACGCCTGCGAAGATTTCCAAAGTTGTGCGTGAAGTTAGCCAATCCGCACTGGGCCCGCGTGGACGACCTATATACCCTTTTAGGTAGGCATATTTCGACTAAAATATAATTTTTATCTTACATAACTCAAGAAAGTCATCTCATAATATCTCAATACAATTTAAATGTTGTGGAAATGTGTGTTTTTCAGAGCATAATCAATCAGTTAGTGACGTTTAGCTTAAGATTCAAAGTGATAAGTATAAGCTGTTTTGATCTATATTACAATAAATAACGGAAGTTTTTGTAACAAAATTGTTACATCGTATTTTCTGCAATGACGTCATAGCATTTACTAGGAAGAACCCAAAACCTCTCAGCCAATCACATTACACGACTCGCGAATCTTACAACGGGAATAATCTCATGCAAATAAATTTCGATCATTCAAATCCACTTTGACGGGGAACACGCAATAAGAACAAACTTTTCCGTATTCAAAGCCCTACAAAGTCCAGATTCCAGTTTAATTCGCTGATGTACCCTTCGGAACATGTTTTAATCTATGCGGCTCAGTTCTATGAGCATGTTTGTGGGTTGAAACCCTACGTTGAAACTTTCCTGTGATTAAAGATCAAACGGTTCCTAGAATAAATATAGTGTAGCAAATAGAAACGAATAGGTAATAGAACCGTCATGCCCTCTGGGGCTTTGGCTTTGTATATTTATACCTAGAAAAATATTTTTATTGCGTTATTTGTTCGAATTGCGTTCAAACATGACAATAAGAGATAACATAAGGACTTCTTTAAGTTAGTTAGTTGCTAACTTATTTCAATCATAAAGTTACATCTAAAACAATAATGCGTAAATATGGGAAACTAGAAAACCAAACATCTGATAACTTCAAATCACAAATTTATCAAAAAGGTCAATTGAACTCAGATGAAAATTGAATTGATGTGAAGTTTATAATTTATCAAAATTTAATATCGGTATACATTAATATGAAACAACTCACAAAAGACTAATTTACTTTTCAGTAATACAACCGGGACGTTTACATCGGGATTGCGGAGTTGTTTAAATATGAGACAGTGGAAACGATTGGCGTATAGTATTCGTAGTTACAAATAGTCCAAATAGTTTGGTTCAAAATTATGTCAATTATTTACATATGTACTGCATTAGCTACAATCAATGTTAGATATTTATAGATATCGGAATATATAATTATCTAATTTATTTCCTTCATGTCTAGTGGTCTTAATGTTAAGGTTAGATAGAGAGATAATTCATTATTGCACACAACATGAAACACACAAGATTTTGCACAGGAAAAAGGTACAATTAGCGGCCTTATTACTAAATAGCAATCTCTCAGATAACCAACTTATAATGGAAGAGGACACGTGGTAGAAGGGTATTGATATAAACAAGAAAAGGAGTTATATCGTTGCATGTTCCAAGGTTCGTGGTTCAAATCCCACAGGCTATCATGATATGATTCAAAGCTTCCATAGCTGTCATAGGCTCCCTAATGAATTTCATAATAGGCATGATGACTGGGTCCTGAAATCGTAAGAACTATTTCATATTATTACAAATCTGGGTTAATTATAACGATGTGCTTACTCTTAGCTCGAAAACTCAAGTTTTATGAATTTCATTAGTCTTCAAAGTTAGATGGGCAAGTCCATTTTTAAAGTACATTAATTGTCTTAACAAAAGGATAACACATACAATTTAAAGCAACTTTTGCTATGAAACCGTTTTAGTAAACGCAACATTTAATATTTGTAGTACAAAAGTCACAAACTATGCGTACTAATTACTGATGCGTGACGTCATAACTTTTGTATGAAGCGTTTTTGGGAAAATCCATTAATGTGTTTTTAGAATTGGCAAATCTCTGTGAGTTTTAATGTTAACGGAGTAATTTTTTTACCAATGTTTCTATTATTATGCGGTCCTTCGATATAATAACAGAAAAAAAAATTGTCATCATCCCTATTGATCTGACTTATGCTTGATTTTCGATATGATGCATCATAGACAGCTGAGGTTGACTTGTAGATGAAAATAATTTGCGTTATTATATGTAACTAGATGAGCCCGTTATTACCCGCGGTATAACATATTCTCCAGCAGTAAACCGTTTTCTAAAATCGTTTCATGAACGTTCCGCGCGGCGCGGATTAATATTACTTATATTATTAACAATATAATTATTTGGTAAATAGCCATTAAAGAAATCAATTCAACATAAAATCTTAGTAACAAAATTAAAATATTGAATATGTAAATACTAAATGAAATATAATATGTTATTTAACAAAATCGAAAAGTGCGTCTGACCGAGGCAGGGTTCCCAAAACACTGGCAGCATTCCCGCGCTGAATAGCAATGCTTATTCTTTGACCAAGGAAGCTGCCGGCTCTCGAGTCCCCTGTAGCCTCAGTCAAACGAGTCATATTATTATTTTTCGAATTAAAAATGTTTTGGAAATGAAATTAACCTAAGATTTTCCTTTTACATCAGCTATCTGCCAAAAGTCCAGCAAATCAGTCCAGCTATTTTAGATTAGCTGGAATAGTATTGTATTTGCAAACCAAAAGCAAACTGTCTTCTTAACCTAAGATTAATTGCCACAATCCGCTTGATCGGAGACCGTTTTAAAAGGAATTTATGTTACGATATTCAGGCGAAGTTACAAGCGGCCACGAATAGCGAAACGTAAATCATCGGCAATCTTTTGTTTACGAGCCGAGATAACAGCCGGTACTGCCAGCCGTGGCAGCTAGGCACTTTTTTCATTTTATTTTATCCCCGACTGAGCACGAGTTTATGGATCATAGTTTCTTTACACGAGCTTTAGAGTGAGTGAATTTCAGTCGGGAAAAGTTTTAAGGTCGCGTTATTGGAATAAAAAGGAGTGTTTTGAACTGTTATTGGTGTACGTTGAGCAATGATTATTTATATTTTTTTTAAAGCCGGTGTTAAGATTTTTTATAGATTTATTTGAAATTCTTGTTATCTTCAATAAAGCATCTTTAATTATACATCAGCATCCACAAGCGGCTTAAAAGGCAGGTAGAAGGGATGTACTATACAAATCGTTAATTAAAGTATCTTAACAATAATTTCATTGCCAGTCCGTTAAGTCCAGACATAAAAGTTACTCTATGAGTTCAAACAAGGCATGACTATTCGAATGTTTAATGGAAAAACATTTATTACTAAACTAAGTCCCAGTTTAACAGTCCAGCGGTTAACCGCTCGAGTGATTACGGCAATCGAGAATTATGTACATAAATTCACTTGACGTGCAGTTCTCTAAGTACTTGTTAGCTAGGAGTCTACTAGATGGTGTGATTCAGTAAAATACCTTATTAGTATGTACAATGAAAACTACTGAGATTACTGGGTTGGGAATGCGCCAATGCGCGAACGATTTTCCTAACTTTTGTTGACTGAAGCTACGTGATCCCCAAATTGATGAAGCTAGCCTCTGTTTCTTTGTCTTTCTTCTCGCCGCGGACAGAAAGAGACGGAACACACAAAATAACAGTTCGAATTGTTACTGAAAATGCAGTTCGATAAAATTTAGAGTATTGCCACGGTACAATTGAATTAGTGGTTCACGGTAGAAAATAATAATCAAGTGAACTGGGCGTATTTCAGTTAATAATTGAAAAGTTCGATTTAAATTGTTTAAAGTATAAAAGAAATAACACAAGAGCGAATTATATTGAATTTACAAAATAGATTTGAGAAACATATAGCTATTCAAGATATTAAGCATGAACAGGAAAAATAACTTAAAATTACGGGATATTTAAAACAAATCTATCAAAAGAATACATTTCTTATATTTAATGTTTTCGTTAAAAATATAAGTTCAGAATATTATTCCGAAAAAAAAATTAACAGGGTACTTGATATATGCATTTAAGTATACTAGCGCTTAAGCTAAGATGAAAACTGTTTTCGCTTATAGTATAATATACATATTATAATACATAAGCCCATATACAGCAGCTCCACTAAATCCTGTCACAAAAACGAACGAAAGGCTCTTATCTGTGAGAGATGTTTTTAATGTATTCCTATGAATTCAAAAGCAGTTCGGGTTATCTTACTTTTTGACATTTTGCGGGAGCGATAGTGAAATGAGGGCGCGACGAAACAATGTACTCGGCGTCTGACCACATAAATAATATAAGAGCCATTTGTTTGAAAGTCTTTATTTACATTATTTTAACTCGTAGTAGGTTCAGAATATTATACAGTAAATTTAAATATTCCTGTTATGAATTGCTGTGGCTTCGTCAGCTTGTAACTGTTACTCATTGTTCTCCTTTATTTTGCGCAAGATATCCAGATTCTCCGTTTTCCACATCCAGGCTCTACGAGTGATCTTTAGCAAACCGTCAGCGCAAAGAGGTGTATTACATTCTATGCTACGACTACCGACACACGGTACAACGACCTTCGATTCTGCCAACCCTTGGCCCAACTACCTATAAACCTTCTGATCCAGCGAACTATGTATATTTTTTGAACATATACGTGAAGTCAGTGTGCAAGACACAGCTGCACATGTCAGTACGGGTAAAAGATATTGCTCAAAGAGTTTCTTATTACAAACATTGTGGAATCGTTAACTTCAAGTAACTCGTTGATCTATCAGACCAAAATATACCGTCCATTCAGCAATGGCACTTCATCATCATTAGTTCATTTCACGTTTCCACCCCCCACCATCCTCCAGGCACAAGCCTACACGTAAAGGGTTGTACACCCTATGTCATCCACGCGGGCCCAGTGCAGATTGGCCAACTTCACCCACAACCATTAAATCCCTCCGTAGGCTTGCGTAGATTTACTCATGATGATTTTGTTCACTGAATGGCAGTTACCGCAAACTATTACGTCATGAACGAGAAAGTGATTTTGTTACAAATAATGGTTCAAATGAAATCAATACCAAAGTCACCCACAAAGGCAAAGTAATAACCGTACCATATACTCTGTAACCCTATTCAGGCAAGAAACACAACTGACGCATCCAATACTGTTGCACAAACAGAACCTCGCCACCGAGCGTCCTTTGTGCGTCCCACTAAATGCAGGTGAGTGAAAAATATTTGCTCCGGCTTCTTACAGTGCAGCGGACTTTTGAACTGCAAATCTGTAATATTTTTTTATTGTTTACGATGGTACGTAAATTTCAAAGCCGGTTAATTGGTTGCTGAGAAAATAAATGACAGATGTTTCTGCTCGCGCTAATTGGGTTTTTGTCTTGTTTAACACGTTAACTAGTCAATTTGGAAAACTAATATACAGAGATCATGAGATACCTGTAAGTGTGAGTTATACATTGATGAAAATTAATTTCATATAGACTATGTAAAGAATTAACGTGGATGTGTCATCTTTTTCTCTCGATATATATAATAAGACACATATTGTCAAATATGACTAGAAACAAAATGGTTTTAAATTATTTACTAAAGATATCTGAATGATATTTAGGGATGAACCTGGGAAAGATGGATTAACAACAGCAGATAAATATTGGTTGGAAAAACAGTTTAACACGAGATGACGAATGATCAGCAAGCATATAAGAAAAAAGAAATACGTGATGCTCAGTCCTTAGATATCAAGAAAAATGGCATGATAAATAGGCATGACAACTTAAGTAAACGTAAAGTAATATTTATTTGCCAAAAAGACCCAGCTTCATCATATTCATTTGAGCATAACATATTTATGCTGATTTGTCAATTTTCAAATGTAATGTTCAAATGTATATTTTTCTTCTTGAATATTTGATGAAGATCGATTTTATATTTAACTGTATCCTGAAAGCTCAAATTAAGTTTTAAAAATTTACCATTCTCGAAACGTCATCTTTAACTAGAGCAAGGCCGAGAATTGCCATTTACAAAAATGTCAGGTAATTTGGGGTAAGCAATTAAAGGGCAGAAATGGTTTTATAATTATTCCTCATTTCCTCGGCCATTATGGAAAGAAACGAATATTTCTGGTAGCAATTATAAATCTGTTCTCATCCCTGCTATCTCAAATGAAGTTTTGCTGTCCAAGTAACAATGCTATTTTCGACTTTAACTTAACGTCCGAGATCAAACGAGCAGATTTTATTTATAAAGGAACACACAAATCTAAATTGGAATCTTGTTAACAACACAGGGTTAATATGCTTTAACAGTATAGAATAGAATAACATGTGGTAATAAGGAAACTTGATTGCTTTGTAACAAGGACTCGCTTAACCCTTCCATCTACGCAATATCAGTCCGATTTGACGGCTACATGACGCAGGTTAATTCGGCGATAGCTTCATATGTAACGGCTACCCAATAACACTTATGTTACGTCACAAAATGTCCCGTGTAACTTTACTATGCGACCCCGTACTTCGGCATACGACTTAAACCCAAGGACGCAAGCACCGGTCCAGCTGCAAACATATCTTGGTACCGAGTTGTATGTGTTCAGTGGAACAGTATATCAGAACCCACCCACATAATATATGCTGTCAACAAAGCTGACACGCGGGCGACTCTATTACTCAGGCGTAGAATTTATGAACCGAATAACACAGACTCTCGAGATATTGGAAACGTGATGCAAATTGATAGATTCTGCGTTAAGCATGTACGATATGAATGTGCGCTAACTAAGAAAATGCTAAATTATATGTCGTATGTCAAATATTTTTTTTATATCATAGTTATTAGAGAAAACTCCTCTTTTAACTTTTGTACGCGATTATTTTTTGTAAAAGTTTTTTGGTCAATCGTTTTTGACAAAGTAAAATGATTGGTTTTTATTTAATGACTAGACCTTCGTATATAATCTCACAGTATTCTAACATATTATAATCTAGGTATGAGTATTACATAATATTATTTGGTGTTACGTACTTTTAACGACCTATTTGGTATAACGGTCGACACGTCAGCTCCTACATAAATGGTTCCGGGTTCGATCCCCGGGCTGTACAAACTTTTTTATGCACGAACATGTCTGCTTGTATTGGTCTGGGTATTTTTAATAGTAGTGTAATATTTGTATGCGTATTTTTTAAAAATATAAGTATGTCTATCTATTTTTTACCTATCCATGTTACAGGCTTTTAGACTATTTTTAGCTCAGTTTGAGGTTGGATGGCACTGTATGAATGTCAGTGGATATTTATTATTATTATTTTTTGTAACATCATCATAATATAGTCACAGTATCCAATCGTTTTACCGCCTGTACCATCAATGGTACTAGTTCATAGTACTACGGGTTGCTAGTACCATCGAGGGTACATATGATACATTGTTGTATCCTGACAAAAGACGTATACACGGTCTATTTATACACGGTCTTCTACACATAACCGATTTTTGTATGGCCAAACTATGTGTGGTAATGATAAAAAAATTTGCAGCGCAATTTTCACTATGATATCGTTCTTGTTCTCCAAAAAATCTGCTTCCATAGCCAATCTATTTGTTTATACGAGTAACAATGCAACTACATGGAAATTTAAATTAAAGTTTAGTTTAAATTTGCATTAAAATGTAAACACCGCGGGGCTTACTCTCTTTGTGATTAAAGCGCTTTTTTGAACAGCTGTACAGGGCGCTTTTGAATATTCATGAACCATTTTATCGGAACACTGTCTATCGGTCAGATGGTCATTGTGATTTTGGTACTTTTTTCGTGATAGTGTATTTTGTGGAATAATCTAACCTTTTGTTCCTACAAAGTTATAATAAACGTATTATTTGAAACTTTTTTTGTCTCATGTTTGAAGTATTACATTTCAATGTATAAAAATTAAAAAGTGTTCTTATGTTCCGGGTAAAACCAATACTTTTATCAAAATTAAATATTTCCTTTCCAGCATATCAAATAAATGTATTCTTAAAATTAACAACAAGAACGAGTTACTAACCTACAAGTCAGCAAGGATCTATGGGAAATAAACAACCGGTAAACATATTGTATCATTATTTAGTAAAAACATATTACCTTTTCTCAACATTCTCTTTTATCGATACTACACGTACTAGTAAAAATTTTGGGTATAAGAGACCCAACATCTGTCGTATTGGGTACGGAAATTATTAACGATCAACTGTGAGGATGTTATCAGCACTGCTTCTGTCGTAGATAGGCATATCCAGTGTCGTGTACAGAGATTATGAGAAGGGTATCCAGAGTAAGTGACACTTATTGCAAAAACAATAAAAATATATATTTTTATCAACTTCAGGGTTATTGATGACAGCAGATCGCCTATAGTTATAATCTGTAGAGGTAAATGGGCGAATAAGTGGGAATCATTAAACATTATTTCGATTACCTTTTTTATAAAACCTATGTAAGATATAGGTAGTTTATTATTTGACGGTGGGGTTTTTTTAATTTATATCTTAGATTTTAGCTCCTTGGTCAAGACGCAATCTAAATTCATCCGTCAATCCAGCGGTTTTCTTTTAGAACGCTGCTTTATCATGTAATCAATATTCATTTTTTTTCTTTGTTTAATTATGTGGAAATTAATAAAGAAATAAATGATCAAAGTAACAAGAGCTTAGCTATTTTAAAGTAATGCATCTGTACCTATCTAATCTTTCTCGAAGTTATCTTATTCATGCATAAATTTGATCCTTTATCAGTACTTAGAGAAGTTTCCTATGCGACAGTATCATAGCTCGCTTTACGAGGGCAATGCTCTATTCAAGTTAGAACGTTAAATATCAGAATATCGCAATTCTGTACTCGGAGTAAATTAGACTATTACCAATTCACTGTACCAAAGCGTTCAATCGCTTAAACAAATTTGTTCTTGTGTCATAAGCATGGATCGGTAACCATCGCATTTAGAAGTCTCCTAAAACTGTGCAACGATTTTCAATTTGATAGCCCATCATAAAAGTTTGACGCATTTCAAGCAGTAAGATCGCCGCGGCTCATATATCTTTTGAAACATATAATGAAATACTTGTATTTGAAATTGCCGCTTGCTTGCTGTTTGGATGCATGAACTATGGCGTCATATAAGACTTATCATAGTCTTACCAATATGACATGAGAAGCAGTAACCAAAACCCAAACAACGCTTTATAGGCCAATTTTAATTGAAAATATACGTATTAAAGAAAAGAAAATGTGCAGAATAAACAAGATATAAATACTCATTCCCGTATTATAGAACGAGACTCAACGTCGATCTTTATTTAAATTGAGTTAGGAAGGGATAGCGCTATTTATTGTATAGAGTGCTATCCCTTTCTAACTTTTTTTAGTATTTTATTTAAGTAGAGATAAACGCTTGAGTCTTGTTTCAGAATACAGGCAGATTACAGACATTTTATCTTTTACAGATTTTTTATCTTTTTTATTCTGCACATTTTCTTTTCTTTAATACGAATTTCTTTTCATTAATCGTGTTAGTCAATAGAAATCCACTGCTAATAATAATAATAATATCCACTAACATTCAGTCAGAACCAACCAATATAAACAGACATGTTCATGCACACAAATGTGTTTACTGCCCTGGGATCAAGTCCGGGACTCTTGGTGTAAGAGCCAACATCTGAACTAATTTCACCACAAAGAAAGTAATTTGTAACAAAAAAATACCGACGTAAATTAAAAAGCCAAAAATAATTTTTGTGTTTGGCCTTACTTTGAAGTCGGTAGTTTGTTGTTAAAAAATATTTATTTACATTTTAGAATAATTCGTAATAAAAAAATTCACCGAAATATATACCGTAAAGTAGGTAAATATATGAATATCCACTCACGTTCATGTATGGAAGGGTACAAACAACGGATTCCTATATTTTTTTAAGTGAATAAATACATAATGACATAAATCAGTAGATTTTTGGATTTCTCTGGAAGTTCGATTTCTCTGATCTCTCTTCATCAAACCATAGCTCTTTATCATGGGCCCACCTCTAAAGTACCTATCCTCTTTCTAACAAAAAAAGAATTATCAAAATCGGTTTATATACAACGAAGATATCCGCGAAAAAATTATAAAAAGCATATGTACGGTCGAATTAAGTAACCCCTTTTTGGAACTCGGTTAAAAAACGGCGGACCAGGCTATCTGACGCACAATGAGGTTAAATCTATGCAACTCCGAAACCACCAACTACCTATGACAGTTTGGAGGCTTCGGACCGTCGACTTGTATCCCTAAATATTTATACTGATTGTTATTTATAGACTCAGTATTAACTATGGAGTATATGAACTGATTCTGTCATGTTCAGGCGTATCACTAACCACCAGGTGAGCGAGCTAACCTTCCCGTTTTTACATGACCTAAAAACCTCATACTAAGACTTATATAAATTATTATATTTATTACCTAAATCTAAGGTTTTACGTCGTTCTGGGATGTATGGCGTGGAAGCTTTGCTAATGCAGAAAAAACTCAGGTGGTGCTTGAATATCCATTGTATGGATTGCCCAAAGCTGTATTTTACTCAGAGCTAACAAGGGTTAAACGGAGGCGGGGCGGCCAATATCTCAGGTTAGAGACGTGTTAAAAAGACAAAGACGCTTGTGATATTGACCCTAATCGGTGGGAGGAGCTTGCTTCCCGAAGGTCTTTTTAACAAAATTAAAATTTTTGAGGCCACATGGCATGATAAAACAGCCAGGGCCAGTTGTACTGTCACTTGTGTGACAGAGTGTTTAAGACCAAAATTGGACTAGCGACCTATATCAGGACTCATAACCGGAGAGAAAAATAATTATGCAAGGATTGCCTTCATCAAAATCGATGAGAAGGACTATACATAAAAATTATTCTGCATTGTATCCAAAATTAATACCATCCTTTTTGAACGCACAAGCTGAGCTCAGTTTAAATGACTCACTCTGATGCATCATGGCGGTTAGCAACCAGCGTTATGGAAAATTGCACCCTCTATAAATATCGAAAAGCTTCAATTTGGTAAATACCACAGTCATTAGTTGGGAGTAATCGAGTTATTTGTTGTGTTGCAAAACAATTAATATCGAAGGATCTTTCTTAATAGGCAAAACTTATACAGGGACAATTATTTTGTGATACTAAATGTATCGGATCCGTCATACATGGGTGAGTTCTATCAAAGAGAAACTTGAACCCTAATTTTGAATACTTGTTTATTGCATAATGCCAGGTTGTTAAAGTGTTCTTTCACTTAAAAGAACTCTGAGTTTGTAACTGTAATTTCATTATTAATCGTTAGTTAACTTTGTGCCAGCCTTTTATGAATACAAAGCAATATAAACTTGTAAATTATGGTGAGTTATGGAAAAAGGTTACTTGATAGTGAATGGTAGCGGGCATCTGCTTAGGTAAGTAAGTTTTTATCTATATTTATTGGAAACGTCAAATAAAACTAAGAACTTATCAAAGGCCTCAAAAATAAGATGCCGCAGACTGGCACAAATTATACAAACAGATAGATGGCCTGAAATTTTAAACAATAACACCTCATCATTTTTGTTCAGGGTTTAAACATTCTTTGTTACGTGAAGTCAACACCCAGTGCAGTGACCAATTGTTGCAAAAGCCGAATTCATTAATTACACTTCGACAGACTGCAAACACGAGGGCCGACTTAGGGGTAAACAGAGCGTGGCCTTTCCAAAATTCTCTTTGTTTTCGCAACCTTTAAAAAGGCGTCGCATTCGATTGTGAAAAGATCCAGCAGATTTTGAAAAATAATTGCTGCCACCACTAACAAGGACAAATACCTATTAGGGTAGTATTTCGTCCGTTGTTCAATACGAGGAAAAATCATCTTTCAGTTTTGTGAAATTGGTACACTTTTTCCGAGAACCATATGTTACGTTTCTCTTTTCGTTTAATAATCCAAAATTTTCTTCGTTTAGTAATCCGCGAGAAGACCAAGCCTAAGCCCATTGTGTGGTTTTGACCATCTTTTGTAAAAAAATGTGATTGCTGAGTTCCGGACTAACCTTTTTGTCATTTATTGTAAACATTTTGAAGTTATTTATACTGTAAAGACATCCTGGCGATCCGAGGTGGTGGGCCTGGTGACCTGTAACTCAGGTACCTTTTGAGGTACCTATATCAGGCATCAGTCTCACACAATCTATCATGTTCTTATAATGTCTGTGTCATATGTTTGTGTTGAGAAAAACAAATAAAATAAATAAATAAATAATTACAGACTTAGCATGAAAAAATACAAATGAATGTAAAACTTTACTACAGAGACATAATTACATACGATCCTTTAAGCGGATTTTACAATAAGCAGAATCAGGGCCCAGGCGATTTGCCTGCTCGTTTACTTAGCTAGAAGTCTCTCTCTTTAACCTATCGCAGTCTACTGCTGGACATAGTTTCCCCTATTTGTGCCAGGTATCTCGATCCTTCACTTTTCCCATCCAACTTCCACCAGCGACAAGTCTCGTTCCATCGAGCCGGAAGGCGTCCTACGCTACGCTTCTCAAGACGTGGTTTTCCACTCCAGAACTCATCTGCTCCAACGGCCATCGGTACTGCGACATACGTGACATACGGTGGGCTATTTCGGTAACTTATCTATAGTTACCGACATAGTCCGCTTTTACCTTAGAATATTAAAAAAAAATGGTAATTATTCTTCTAAAAGTACTTTATTATTATAAAAACATATTTATAAAATTTCCTTTTTGAACAATAGAAATCCTTTAATACCCTTTAAATTATCTTCCTTTAGAGAGGGGAGACACTGAGCTGTGAATAAATGACTTGAGCCAATGCATTATGGCCGCAAAGGCTTTACCATGTTCATTTCAGGTTTGAAGTTTACGACTAATTTAATGGTTTGCATACATAATATTATCAATTATTTTTCAACAGTTAATATATTGCTAGGTATTTTTAGATAAAATTAAGCATTACGGAAAAATAAAACCATCTCCTTTTTTTTGTAAGTTACGTCTAAAGGCTAAAACACCGCTGGTTTAATAGCATCTAGTTTAGCAGCCACAAACAAAGGTACTTCTTAATTTACGAATATACCGTAGAGTTTTTTGTAATTCATATTAAAAACAATATATTTAATCTTACCAGAAGTCAATTCTTTTTATAAATTTAAAATGTCAATACTGGCTTTTTAATTTCATTCGGCGCTTGCACGTTTACAAAGAAAGCTGAATATTTTAGTTTTCAGTTTAGTGTTTCTATCGGACCGCTTATTGGAAATTCTCTGAACTTTTGCTTTGGATACTTCGGCAACTACACAGTCTATTGGGATTTTCCTGACATACATGTACCTGTACATTTATAATATATGATTCCCATAGATGGTCTTATGTAAAATAAAGTGGACTTTTGTCATGATTAAGGTGAAAGTTAGCTGATATATGAAAACTTAGGCTCTATGTGAATGTAATAAGGATAGGTCTTTGAATGGCGGAAATGATGTTAATATAAAATTATATTAAATGCCATTATACTACAACCCGATCTATAGGACAAGGCCTATCATCATATCGATATGATAATTATCGAGTGAACTTCCGAGCGTTACAAATCCTACTGGCGCCAAACCTACGCCTGTTGGGTGGTCTCCGTACCTCCCTACCGTACTCATTAAAGTCTCGTTTAATATAACAAGTATTAAGTCCCGAACAAAATAAGCACTTCTATTGAATGGTTCTCCCATATTTTACAAGAATACTTAAGTTAAAAATCACTTATTCGATTTAAACCCGGTAAAGTCACTTGTGAACTTTATATAATGCTACCACACGCCATACTTTAATAATTACAATCATTTATTCTTACACCCGTCAAAGTGCTAAAGTCCAACCTTTGTTGATCCTTATCTCTATCAACAGAGAACGAGTCAAAACCCACAATAGTCAAGTATAACCCGGACGCAGGCAATACTGGAAAAAGTCGGCTGGAACCGGTTCTAACCGGTTAGTAACCTCAAAAGCAATTAAAAACCGAGGCATGGGGGCGAAGCAAAAAAAGTCGATGTCAACGTGGGGACAGACGTGCGGCAATTAGATTCCGCACGTCGCACGTACCCGTCGAGACTGGGAATTATTAGGGACACTGGGCGATAATAGGATTTCAGATGATATGATTAAATGTGACCTGATAAATGTTACTTTTTACTCGTCTGCCTTTGTACGTGAGTTTTTGGCTGCCAGTTCGATGATGACGTGTATTGACTGTTCAGAGAATGTAACCAGAATTTGTACAAAATCTTACATAAAATATCTTTCGCACAATAATTAGATATTTTTTTTTATAAAATTTAAAAAACCTTTCAGTGAGTACTGGAGATAGTGTAATAGACCTTATACCTCAGTTTCACTTAGAGCAGATTGCGTGGATAGGGATAGGTACCCATGTTATGCTATTAAGTTATGTTATGTTGGTAAAACAGACTGTAAAATAACTAGATAATTTAGAGCCAAAAAATTAGCAAACCTACATGTACGAAGAAAAAGTTGGTATTAATAATATAATAGTTGGTATGGAAATAGTAGCTAGTGAAGTTACCGGGTATAAGAGACCAAACATCTGTTGTCTCCGGTGTCGGGTGCAGTGCAGCGAATAATAACTGTCTATCAGTTGCTCTCCTTCAATGCTACTCTGTCATGGTCAGTCGTATCACTTACCATCAGGTGTGCGTCCTGATCGTCCTGTACACACAAAACAAAAAACAATAATTATTTTTTTATGCTACAGGGGGCAAACGAGCAGACCGTTCTCCTAATGTTAAACGTCATGTGTTTGTAAAACGAAATTAACGCCGTTTAATGATCCTTGTCATCATTCTCATCATTTCAATTATGCAGACCATCAGTTAACTGAATGTAGGTACATCGATACACAACGAATTGGGATTTTAGACCAACTATCCTAGGAGATTGGAGGCTTGACGGATATCGAAAACATACATGCGTGTTGCCAGTTTCCCAGAGCCTTGTTCGTATTTTTTTTTACCTTTTTTTAAATAAAACTGTTACAGATACTTTTGAATCGTCAATTGTTATTATAATCATATTTTTAAGACTCCACCACCGGTTAAGAGTAAGTAGAATCTTCGAGTAAAGCCGGCAAGACACTCGATAGTCACTCTTTTAAACGGCCCATGGTAAATTCCACAGAATCTATCCTGGGCCGTTTATAATTTATTGATGCTCATACTTTAATAGTACAAGACTAATATAAGGTTATCAAAGTCCTTTTATCAGTTGTTTTTAATTCCTCGGACGAAATAAAAGTTTTGTTCAAAGAACATTAAAAAGAAATAAGCCGGGGTTTTTATACGAGTTATAAACCATAGAACGAAAATACGCTAAAATATACATAATTAATATTGCTTAACTGTGTATGGATAAGTTTATTCCACGTATTTTATTCTTAGCCTTTTTAATATTTATTTGTGATATGCGACAAAATAATCCTTCCTTAAAATTTTATATTTCTGGATAATATCCAGATATATTGGGCTCTGTCAGAACACCAGCGCTGCCGTGGCGAAGTTGATGAATCATTAGAAACTGTAAATGACACACGGAAGTATAAGCTGAGGCAGGGCCCATTTGACCACAAATAACGTTTTTTTTTATTGGAGTTTTTTTGTTTCTTTTGTCTTTTATTTTTGTTTAATCTTTCCTTTTTCACGTGTTTATTACTTTGGTTTAATTTCGTATAATTGTTTTGTTTTGTATTTGTGGTCAAATAAATGTTTTTTCTTTCTTCTTTTCTATATATTAACTTGGTCATCATTTTGATAAAGGTGATCACTATTATCAGAATCTTTCTTTCTTTCTTTTTTTGTTTAATTATTTACACTCCAATTCATTTACATTTATTTTTTAAAAGACAGCCTTCAATTTTGCAATAACCAAACCAACTTTCACGAGTAGGCATACCACAGCTAAATCTGTGGGGCAGACTAAGAGATTCAAGAAAGCGAGCTAATCTTATACAACTTAAACCAACTCGCCAGATTATCCTATCACCATTTCACTCGCCGAAGCAAATCACTGGAGGTTTTAAAACGCAACTCCTATGAGAGAGGTCGACGGCGTAATGCGAAAGATTGAACAACTTAAATCCCAACAAAGAAGAAGAATTTTAACCGCGCCGTTTAAAATGATTCGTTTAATAAAGTCCGTAGGCAGCGCGGTTTTAATAAATCTTTAACCGCAGACTGCGATGTTTCCCTTAGAGATAATATAATCAGGAATGTTGAGCTAGGGGCTCTGGGATGCAATAAAGGAATCATTATCGGAGCGAAGTATTCCAAAGGATTTCCCTGGATACGTTGTGGATGAGCAGCTCTTGGGTAGCTTTAAATGTTTACTGTAATCGGTAAAGAACAATGTTCCGCTATTCATAGGTTTGGAGATCAGCGAAACATCTTTTGTTTAGATTACCAGCACAAAGCGATCAACTTGCGAGAACGTGTATTAGTTTTGCAATAATGAAATCAGTTTTAGTACGGCGATAAATAAATTATATTATTGTTGTTATAGGTATTCAAATCAATTAAGTTTTTAAGACTGAAACCTAAACATTTTAGTAAACATTTATAATTTAACAATAAATTCCACTATTGAAGCTTCCCAAAAATATCAAACTAACCCTTCATGATCATAGCATACACGAGCGAAAGAGTTATATTTTGGCTCTTTGAAATGCGTAAAGTGGAAAAGAGAATACGGAGGTTTTGGAATAAACATTTTATTTACGGTACACGTGTTGTATCTCACAAAAACCGTTTTGTGAGATACAACGGGTTCATACTTAATAGTTTGAAGGGGTTTGAAATTTTATTTTCGTTTTAGTAGTTTTGTATTTGGACGTCTTAAAATAGGTTCCACGAATTCCGAATAGGTAATAATTAATTATTCTATAGGTATTTACGTATTATTACTGCCATTGTAACAATTTTATTTCACATTAAAGAATACATACAATTAGCTTCCTTAAAAATTATGCCAATACTCGTAAGTTTTTGAGTACAGTACCTACCTACTGATGTAAAAAAACTGTTAATTTGAAACTATACCATAGCTCGTTTTTTTACCTTTATTATGCTGATGACTTTGAACAAGTCCTGGCCTGTTGAACATGTATTAGTAAACAGAATAACCCCTTTTTATATGTGTTTTTTTTTTCGGTAAAGTGACCGCGACGGTCAGTTTAGTCACCTGGTGGTAAGTGATTCGCTGGACCATGATGCCGTGTTAAAGGAAATTAATAATAGTAGGTATTATTGTCGACAGTCTCTTATACCCGGTAATTTTACTAGCTAGGCACTCCCCATCCTAAAACACAGAAGTGCAAAGCACTTCTATTCCACAAGACGATATCTGGCATTTCGACACCTACCTAGACTATTTAGTATCGAGTCTAGAACCAAGTAAAATGTACTGGTTATATATTTATATATATATATATATATATATATTTTTTTTTTTTTGTTTTTGTTGGGAGTTTTTGCCCCTCAATCAATTGCTCCAAGTTTTAAAGCAAAGGATTACTTGATGCTAATGAATTTGTACGTCTTCCAAAAATAGAAAATTGCCCATATTAAAATCAAATTCTACCGATTACATAGCCGGTAACCCAGAACGTTGTGGCAAAAAAAGGTTAAGCGAAGCACACGTAAACTCCGGAATTACACCACGATAACTTTTTATTGGCTATGAAAATATTTTTATTATCACCAAAGCCTAAAGTTTAAATTCCAATAAAAATAGATTGGCCAAACAGTACACCGCTGAATGTGTTACTTAAATTCGTTATTTTGTTATATCGTTTCTATACTGTATGGTCTGGTGTTCTGAGTGTTAGGTTTAGGTCACTGCGCAATCTGGAAGTCGTGGGTTTGAATACCGGGTGACCGCATTGTAAAAGTCACAATAAAGTTGGATTTCCTTTAATAGTTGGTATGGACATTTCAGACACTAATAGTCTCAACTAAATATATTTCCGTGCGTCGGAAGCCACGTTGAGTCGTCAGTTTCACGACGTTAACATCCATTGCACGTTATAAACAAATAAATAAATATCCACTGACATTCACACAGCGCCATCTAAACCCAAGTTAAGCGTGAAGCCTGTATTATGGGTATTAAACTACGGATAAACATACTTATATATTTTTTTTTGTAAATACATATTTTTCCATTTGACCGCATTCAAAGACGCGCTGCTCGGATCGTCAACGATCCGGTTATTTCCGATCGGCTCGATTCTTTGAGTTTGCGTAGAGATGTGGCCTCACTGTGCATCCTCTACCGCATATATCATGGGGAGTGTTCTGAGGAATTATTCGAACTCATTCCAGCTGCCACATTTCACCACCGCACTTCAAGGCAAACTCAAATTTCATCCTCACCACCTAGATGAATGAAGTCCTGGACAGTGCGTTTTTGTTGCGAAATCAGTTGCTGCCGGAGATATTTCCTGAGCGATACGACCTGGCGACCTTCAAAAAAAGAGCGGATTCCCTGCTGAAAGCCGGCAACGCATTTCAGTGCCCTCTGGTATTGCAAATGTACATGGGCGGCGGTGACATTTACCATCAGATGAGCCGTTTGCTCGTTTGCCTGCTATAGCTTAAAAAATAAATAAACATAGAAAAGACCCAGACCATTAGAAACAAACATGTTCATGCACACAAATGTTTGTACTGCCCGGGGATCGAATCCGGAACCCTTGGTGTTGTAGTCGACGTCTTAACCGCAACACCAAATGGGTCGTCAAATAAGCCGATGATGATCATTTGTTTTTAAGTAAATTAAAATAAATGATCATCATTGGTCCCTCCAATGCTAAACTTTAATGATGTGATTATTTTCCCAATGTAAACATGCCCTAAGCGGTCGTACGTAGCACGGATGGAAATTCACAACACACAATGCATGAATCTATTGTCTACACGCATGCTACGTTAGAGCGTTTTCACAACTCAAGTCAAAAAAGGGTTAATACAATATTTTTATTTCTTACTTCAAACTTAAAATAACATTGAACGTAGGGACTTGTTTAACTATTTTTACCACAGATTTCCCAATACAGGAGATGGGGCAAGCCGCGTTTAAAGTGCGACAAATGTAAGCTCAACGAGCATACACTGGCTGCCAGTTTACGCTCTGTGAGACTAGTCAAGACGCACGAATATTAGAAGAAATTACCGTTTTTTTCCAAATGCCATCCTGTGCAATTGTAACATGCCATCATCGCAATGAATCAGTAAATTTACCAAGAAATATAATAACTTTTCACAAGTAAGAACTGAAAAGAAATTGCGACACTGGGACTGCCTATAAACTTGGCGGCTTGTCCAGTCTTATTGTATATTCGGATGTCTGTGATTTTTCCGTGGCGAGCGTAGTATTAAAAAAAATCACCACTGATAAATACAAAATAATTCACGAAAGTTTTATTATAGATAATAATAATAAATAAATCTTTATTTGATAATATTTTACATTGTTGTATAAATAATGATCTCTAAGACCTGTGTGAGTTAACACTGTGCTACAGGCCTCAGACTGCCCAAACTATTGACCAAATATTTATACTATGACAAAGTCACTTCATACTACGTGTATATAAAATATGCTGTATCTTGGTTAAATAAAACGTAACAGTTCAGACTGCTAGCTTGCGAACAATGTAATGAAACACTTAACCTATCTTTAATTAATAACAGTTTAAAGATTACACCGTCTAGTACAATCTTAAACACGCTATATACCCCATTTCACCTTCACACTAAATTAATCCCCGAATACTTGATACTCATCAAAGCAATAATATATTTCACGCTGTATTTGACCAAGCAATTTGCCGTTCATGGGGAGGGATTCTGTTTTAAAAATAACTAAACAGTGTTCGAATAATAAATTTGTCGTCGTCGGTTGATTTGTCAATTCATCACGGAGCTATGTGTCCAGCATTCTTGCCTTCTTTATAATTTGTGTATCATCATCAGCTCATAAACGTCCCCACCGAGGGGCACGAGCCTACTCGTATAGGGTGATTAGGCCTTAGTCTTCGACTCGAGCACAGATCGGGTTTAACGACTTCACGCATAATCTTTGAATCTCTTCGCAAGCGCACGCAGGATTCCTCACTATGTTATCCTTCACCGTAACAGCATCAGATAACGTACATATAATTTTGAAAATTCGAAAACACATTGGTACGTGGCGGGTTTTGAACCTCAACCCTCCCGGTAGGAGGGCAACAGTCCACACCATTGAGCCAACGATGCTCTTATTATTTGTGTACCGTGTACATCTAATCTAAATATATATAACTCAAAGGTGACTGACTGACATAGTGATCTGTCAACGCACAGCCCAAACCACTGGATGGATCGGGTTGAAAGTTGGCATGCAGATGTTATGACGATGGCAGCCGCTAAACAACGAAATCGCTTAAAATAAAATAAAGTTGTTCATATGCAGGAACTACTATTAAAAATAATAATTATGTATGGTATCTCAACGAACACACAACCCAACTTTACCTTAATTAAAACACAAAGTGACATTTGCAATATAAACTTGTACAATATTTCTAACGAGTCCGCCGTTGCCAAGGAACCATTTGGAAGTTGTTTACATCAAAACCGAAACTGTTATCAGAACAAGCCGTCAATATAAATCAGGGGTAATCTTGTTTGTTGGACCGAACGGCTGTTTTTGCATTCCACCCGGTATTGATTACGGGGAGTAAAGATGTCAATAATAAGAAAATCTCTTGTTGTGAAAGTTAATTGGGAGTAGTGTTGCCATTTACCCGATTTTTTACTATTTGTTTTAATAGTAAAAAATCGGGATTTAAGGTTGCAGATCGGGACAGTTAACAAAAAAAATGTGATGCTGATGTGCAATAGAGAGTGATGTAATAAGTAAAAATTACGTAATGTTAAAATAGAGCTTTTATGAAAACACTCTTTCATTACTTGATTTGTCGATTTTTAGCGTCCCGGATAGAGTTTCCGCTATAGAACTCATAATATTGTTAAGTTACTAACGTCTAAGATATTATGAAGTTGTTCACTGTTGATGTTTTATTTGAGCAACTATCGATATAGAAAGATGGATGACCATAAATTAAAATGAAAATATTTTTTACGCTTCAGAACGCATTGGTCGTAAATATGACATTTGCTAGAAATATAAAAAATATGTAATATGTATAACCAATTTTTTGTTACACCAATATACAAAATCAGCTAAGACGGATAAATTTACTAGGTGGTAGACTCGATAAGGAGTCGTCTAGGTAGGTACCACCGCAGTGGCAGATATTGTCCCGCGAAATAGAAGTGTTTGTTAATTCTGTGTTTCAAGATGAGGGCACTGTAGCTAGTAATATTACCAGGTATTAGAGATCAAACATACAGACCGTGATTATGGAGACAAATCACTTTAATGTCAAAATATTTCGAAACTCATAAAAATTATATAAAAAGAATAGTATCACAAATAATTATGTAGCTCATACAAAAGTCAAATTTATGCATAATATCCGAAATAGCAAAATAAATCCTTTATTTCAAATACATATTTAAGTATGGCTTCAAAATGAAGTCCTTTCAATATATCTTTATACTTTAGGAAATTCCTTTATTAAACAATCAAAACTTTCATGGACCACGGAGATACGCATCTTGGTCGGAATTTTCTTGAATCTTTGAGTCGAGGTCACTACTGACGTCACACAATATTAATGACGTATTTCTTATGCCAAAGATTTTTACTTCGCTTTTTTTACTAAAAATAAATATTTGTTCATTTCATTACGAAAACGTAGGCGGCTAATGATCGTTCTATAGAAATTGAAACAATCACATTCTCAAAAGTTAATATCTGGTGGGATTGATTGAATATACTTTATCATTCCAAGTCGTATAAAGTTCTCACATTACTTTGGCACATTTATTTTGTTATTTCTGGACTAATAAAACTTAAAGAGGTATGATGTAGATTGCAATGATAAAATTTGTCTGAAAGTACGTTTAAAAAAATCTAGACCACAAGTCAATCTAGAACAATATCTTATTAATAAATCATATTATGATATTAATGAATATTTTACTGATAATCATAAAATAAATCTACTGGCTATTTAGAATAAATGCAACTATATAAAATTTAATAAAATTACTAATTTAAAATGTTATGTTTCCTGTCTCCTAGTCGTTATATTGCGTGCCCAACAGGGTACATAACACTGGTTTCACTTTTATGTAACATCTTATGTATATTATGGTTTGGCAATAAATGATTGAGTATTTCAGCAAAATTTTGAACTCTATAGGACTTCATCATTTCCGGATAAATGTAGCCCGATTTGAGTCCGCTTTAATGTCGTTGCAGATATCTAACTACGTGAATGGATCGTCAATACTTAAATGTGTGCTTCATAAAACCATACTTCATATACTATAAATATATCTCTATAGAATGCTAGTATAAACATTATGTTTGAACATTGGAGGCATTGTGTAACTATTAATATGTTTATAAATAAATAAATATACAGACATTTACACAGCGCGATTTAGTCCCAAACTAAGCATTTAGCCTTTAGCATGTAATATGGGTACTAAAAAGCGGATAAACATACTGATATACTTTTTTTTGTAAATAAAAAGAAAGAAAGAAATGTTTGTACTGCCCTGGGATCGAACCCGGAACCCTTGGTGTAGTAGCCACCGTTTCGACAGTTACACCAAATGGGTCGTCAAATTTTCATGTACCTCTAGTGTTGTTACTGTTACATGCCGCATTGGTTTGGTTGTTTGATAATGTCGATCGGTTTCGTCTATATTAAATACAAAGTCCCTCATTATCTTTAAACTGCAAAGTTTGGCATAGCACTGTCAAATGGCATTAACGAATTCAACGGGGCAAGTATAGTTTCGAAGCGAGAAGTAAGCTTATACGATTATCCAGCGCCACAATGAGCGAGAAAGTAACTTAGATATAGAACTAAGTAATTTTCCATAATATTAGTAGTGCCTCACAATGCTAGTTTTGCTGAAATCGTACGAAAAGCAAAACTGTAAAATGACTTTAAAAATGAACACCTATTTTTATGCTATGCAATATTAAATATTATAAAACTGCTACACACACAGTATATTTGTAATAGGCTACTGTATAAGTTTTAAGGTAAATGAAGATTACATTATTAATAACCAACCTTTGACGTCTCAATGACAATACGTATTGAAGAATAGTAATAACAAGCATCCGAAAATCTCAGTACCAAGTTTCCTACATAGGAAAACATTTAATTCACATAGTATCTTTTTTTCACCAGAAATAGTGAACCAAAATGATTAATGGACAAAACACTGTTGCTGTTATTCATATTGTTTAATATAAAAAATGTTACCACTAACAAGGAACTTGGTACATTGAATATAGATACAATCACAAAACTAACAAGAAGTACGAAACACAATCATGCTGTTGACAAAGTTTCCAGTTTTAATAGCGGCAACTTTTTGCCTTTCGCCCGAAACACCGTATCTTGCCGTAGGTGTTTTGATTTATGACATCCAATAATAAGGAACAATTTCCGAGGGCTGCTTCCCGAAAATAAATGAACACACCCTGTTTACCTAAGTTTAATATGGAGATTCTCATTTTAGATCCCAACCGTTCTTTGCTTAGATGAAAATTTAATTTTGATATGGGCTTATTTTGGTAAGGGTCCAATTTGGGAGTCTGTTTGTTATAAAAGCCTATTATGCGACTGTTAAATCGCTTTATGTCCGCTTTCTCGTGAATGGTAATACGGGAATAGGTTATGACTGTATCCTTCAGTAAGGAAATTCAGTGCTATTTCAGTGATGTTTTGTTCAATTTTGGTTAGTGTTTGTTAAATTTTAATAAAGCTACATTATTGGGCTTCTATTTTTTAACACGTTGTACACAATATTTTGTCGCTTGTATCTTTAAAGTAATACACAGAAAACAAATAAACTGATGATATTTGTTTAGTTACCATAAAAAAATACCATTACTTTTATCATTAATAAAATAATTTAGAAAAATATACATTCTTTAATATTAAGTTAAAGCATATTCATTAATAAGAAATATTGAAAAAGTCTCTAGGCCGAAATCACCTAGCATCCTAAACAATACGAATGTCATTTGAGGCCCAAAACCCATTTAAAGTATGTAGTTAATTTATTTATCAGTGGCAATGTCATATTTTTGTACACATCAGGTATGAAAATACACAGCGGTACCCTATACGTCGTATTAAATATTTGCGTCATGTATTTCATGTTTTTTGTAGAGACTGAAATCACTATTTTCCTTTCATTTCATTATCAAGAAAGTAATAAGCCGTAGTGTTTTCTTGGGTCTTTAACTGTAATTTACTTTATTATTTATTAGAACAGTTGACTGTATAGCGTGAGATTTAATAACGTAACTTCGGACAGATGGAATACTTTCAGCTGGCTCAATGCTTGGTTGTTAAATTAAGTTAGTATTTATGTTATTACTATCGAAACTAATTAAAAATTTATAAATTATTATACCTCACTATATTACAAGCGGACTTCTTTTATTATTCTGGCCCTCCGCTTTTCTTATTTAGCCTACGACAGCAACCTTTGCGCTAGTATTTATATAAAAAAATAATTCAATACTTCTGAAAGCTTGTAAAATTCATAGTTTCTCTGAAATGCGGAAAACTTAACATCAAAATATAAATTAAGATGTAAATGAATCATGCATGCATCGGTTAAAATGTAAATTTTAACTTACCGAGGATCTTTCAAGCAAAGAGTAATCGTATTCACAGTTTTATTCCTTTAAGCTTACAATGTTGTTGACTGCCGAATGTAAATTTCCCGTTCATAGATATGCTTCGAGTATACGGTAGTAAAATATACTTGTATGCAATGTAGTGGAAACACCAGAAATATCTTAAGTTTACAACAAAGACTGTACTTTATGAAAAGAGACAATTAAATGTATAATCATACATACATATTGTCTTCTGTTAAGATGAGCTTATTTTTGACTTCACGTCTGGTGGTACGCGATGAGGCTGATAGAAGTTCACGCAAAACCTGAAAACGCCTATTCACTCTGGTCTTGTATATCAAGGTTGTAAGTATCCGAAACACAGACACAGGGATGGCTTCCCACTAACTTATGGTGCAAAGTCATAACTTATAACTTTGATTCTCTCAAACAGCTTTCATAGACAAGCTATTAATTGGTTTTGTTGAGCACTATTAATTAACGTTTATTTATTCAATGTCTAAAACATAGGCACCTTTGTCTTGCTTTCAGAAATTATCAGGTAGGCTGTATGGCAGGTAGTAAGTACTCGTACTAACTTTATCATCAGCGTCATCATCCGACATCATCCAATTGTAAGGCACAGGTCTTACCGCACAACGTAGCTATGGATAGATTGGGCCATAATCCACCACTCGGGCCCAATGCGTAATGTTAGGCGATAGAATAGCAGTCGCGACTGATGATTCAACTTGTTCTACAAAGCACAGAATCATTTTTTTTATAGACAATTAGGCAATACAGCCACAAAAAAGACACAAAACATTATTTCACTATGAAATCATCATACCCATCATCATTAGATTAAGAAGAAAAACCTTTGTTGGAAGAGGCATAAAGTTCTTTATTTATCGCATAAAGGTCTTGCTGGAACTGGAACACTATATAGTGTTCCAGTTCCAGTTATATTTTTTTGTAATAAATTATTGTAAAGTTACGTATAGGTAAATGACAAAACCAACTATATAAAAGGTTTAAAAGAGTGACAATCGAGTTTCGGTTTTCTATCATCAGTTATAAATGGTAAAACATTATATATAGAGTAATAATAAAAAAAACAGCTGACGATTCTAAGTATCTGTAAAAGGATTTATTTGAAGAAAGATATTATGAGTTTGAGATTGCAGCGATATAACATCCACGCTCAGGCAACTACATCACAGAGGCAGTTCTTTTGTGTAAAAATACACAATGAATTCCACAAAATTACTTATGTAAACCTACTCATTTTACATTGGACGTGAAATTTTGCGATATTTAGGCGGATTGTAAATAGTTACAATCTTGCGGGAACCGTACTAGATGCCGTAAACATCTCAAGAGTGCCGATAAAACGAAATTGCTATTCCGTAAGGGCTGCGGTTAACTCTGATATTTGTGGCTAACTATTTTATTAAAATGGTGGAATAAAACTAATTTTATTCTCTTTATTATATTAAGCTGTTATCAATTATGGATCCTGTGGTACAAATGTGGATTGATTTGCGTTATTTCGTTGTTTCTTTATATTTTAAACATGACAGATTGGTTACTATTGGGCGATGGTCGAAGAGGTGAGTGTTGCTTGATATATTTACCTTTGATTTACACTTGTTAAAAAATATAACGAGTACGTCTATTATTATAAGCAATAACGTCGAATATTTTAACATCGTGACAATCAGTTCATAATACTTTGTTTCTTTAGCCCTAGCCCTCCCCTAGTTTGGGGAAAGAAGAAGTTCGGGACTTGCCGGTTACACGAGGTTCCTGCGGCTGGTGCGGAACGAATGTCGATTCGATAAAAGTAGGTAGGCAAGAAAGCATTATAAACTAATAATTAACTTTATTATAAAAGTTATAATTTGAGCAAGCCCTCCGGCCCGATGGACCGACGACTTGCGAAAGGTCGCTGGGAGCTGGATGAGGAAAGCGGAGGACCGGGATATCTGGCGCGAAAATGGGGAGACCTATGTCCAGCAGTGGACTGCGATAGGTTGAATAGGATAGAGCAAGCTGAACTCTGCAACTATGAAAGTATACAATTAATTTATATTTGTGAACTCTTCACAGCTTCAACCGGGCAAAGTTTAGATATTTAACTTTCCCAGCTAGATTCGTTGAAGTCCTGAATATTTACTTCATATATTTTACTTTATCTGTTATTAAGATAGTTTTGTACTACAACAAACTACGATACTTGTTATCTACACTTTGTTAACTTTTATCATTTTCAAACAAAATTCGAAGAGTCGTTAATTGCCTTATCTCATATAACATTTTGTCACCACCCCACTCTTTCGGAGATTGAAGTGAAGGTGGC